>JACRUU010000021.1:11541267-11566267 GCA_030449085.1 Kryptopterus vitreolus
AACACCTATATATATACACATATATACATATATATATATATATATATATATATATATATATATATATATATATATATATATATATATATATATATATATATATATATATATATACATATACATTACATTTACATTTGCGGTATTTAGCAGACGCCCTTATCCAGGGCGACGTACAGAAAGTGCTTTAAGTCTCGATCTAAGGATAAGATTTATTCAAGAAAGGTTAATACAAACTCAAGTACACAAGAATAGACAGTTGCTTTTTTTTTTTTTTTTTTTTTTATGGATTTCTGGACAGTGAGAAAAGAGAATAAAAGGAATGTTAGGATAGGTGTTGTTGGAAGAGGTAGGTCACACACTACTACACATTATACACATACACACACACACACACACACACATAGAATAGTGTATAGGAATATATATATATATATATATATAAGATATCAGATATATATATATATATCAGATCACTACACCGGGGTCCAAAAATCTGCCGCCTGCTTTTCTTCTACAGACGCCAAATCTGAGATTGCATCATCGGCGTGTAACTCTGACGCGTGATGTCATCCACATTAATCCCCCGATTCACCGACACTCTGATCCTCAGGGTTGTTTTTCTCTCCTTTGCTTTGTTTGTCGTGAGGGTTGTTGTTTTTGTTTTGTTTTGCATACGGTGATGCAGAGAACAATGGAATTTGAAAGACAAACGATTGACCCGATAAACAAACGCGAAAAGTAAACGATGGGACGTCTGAAGAATGTTTACCTCGTAAACAAAGTCGCGCGTTCGATGAAAAGCCAAAAACTGTCGCTTTTATTTCACAAAAATCCTCAAATAACGTACTAAAGCGATCTTTTAAAAAAAATGACGTATCTTCAACTAACAAATAAAATAACGATTAAAATGGAATCAGTATTAGTTTAAAATACACAAAACACCTATTTTGAGAAAAGTACAAAAATTAATTGTCCTTAAAATGTACTTAAATACTCAAAATATTATGATTTATCGTAGCTATAATGTTATTATTTTAACAACTTAAACAACTGATGTGAAAAATGTGACTTAACGCACAACGTCTCTATTCATGATTAATTACTAATATCTTAACGAACTTAATTACTGATATCATTACGATGATCGTAAATAAAACGCTGTAAATAAACACGCGGTTTTCGTGGCGAGTTCGTGTCGGGAGTTTCTTCCTCATTTCTTCTTCTCCAGATGTTTTTCTGAACTGTACATCGATCAGTCGATATCACCAACCTACCGGAGTGTCAAACACAGCGCCCCCTACTGAGAGTGGTGGATTTCTGCATGTTTGATTTTTTATTTTTTTTTCTTTTGGAATTTTTGAGTTGAAAAGCAGAAAATTTGACGTTAAAACTGAAACTAAATTACAGAAATCAGTCACAGTGAAACGTAAATGTTGTTGCTTTTGGAAAATTTTCCAAAAGTAACGCAGTAGATGCACTAAAATGCATTGTGTAGCGTTGTGTAACGTTGTGTAACGTTGTGTAACGTTGTGTGTCAGCAGGACGAAAGTGGTGGAAAATGTAAGGAATTTTTGATGCAGGTTTGGACATGTATTTGTTTCGGCTCTTAAAAAACGTTAAGGAGGGGAAACGGCATTGGCTCTTAAAAACGTTACATCACTTTCGGCGATGTTATAAAGCGAGAAAATGCCATTGCTGGACACGGATTAGAGTGTGTATTTTTGTCACACACACACACACACACACACACACACTGCGATTCTCCGCCGATCGATAACCGTTTTTCCCTGACGGTGGAATCCGTCTCTAATCGTGACTAAGGTGGGGTTTTCCCGGGGACGAGGTCATGTTTTTGTTTTGCTTTCCCTCGATTCACCCTCAGGCCTCGAACCCGAAGCGTCCCGGGCACAATGTGCTGTTCGAGGTAACGCCATGTCGCTGGGGGACACGTCTCCATGACCAGCGCTGAACTTTTGAGACTTTAAGCGATTGAGTAAGGAGGGAATAAATGGAGGGAATAAAGCTCACTTGTAGGTGCGGCACCGGAACGTTCCGCTCTCATCCACGGAGAAGTGGGAATATCCAGACGCCGGCTTCCGACAGTACGGGTTTATCATTCCGTTTTGGGATGTAAGGCGGTGCGAGATGGAGGTATGGAGAACGTCATGTGCATCGAAACCAAGAAATGTATTTCATTTTCCGACATCACGGGATTGGAATATTCATGGACTAATGATGGATTCTGGAATTGCTTCATAGACCGAAGAACCCCGAGCACCCCCCCCCCCATTCCTGTGCACTTTTATAAACTCTAGGTACAGGTGATGGTCCTGAGGAGGTCTGGGGTGCGTTCACATTCATCCCAAAGGCTTTTCGATGGGATTGAAGATCTTCCACATGGAGGAGGTGCAGGAACAAGTTTGGGTGAAGGGAACGTCTCATACGATCATTTAAGGAAGAACCATATAAGGAGCTGATGATGCAATCCTTTTGCCGAGCGGGACATTTGAATGCATATTTATTTATTGAATTGAATTTGTATTAAATTCCCGCGGGGCGTCCCTGCAGGCGCGTAACGAGGACAGACGGAGGTTGTTTATGGGGTGGATGTACTTTTGGAAAAAGCCGGGACACGTGAGGACGTCACCTCGTCAAAAAGTTAAATTGGAGTTAAGCTGGTAATCAGGAGCAGATTTGCCTCAGAGGCCCTTCTGTAAACATCTGTTCACTGCTTATCGCTTAATTGTCTTAGCCGTGACTGTCTGCATCATCCGTGATGTGGAGGTTTGTTTATTGTTGTTGTTGTTGTTCAACTTGTTTTGTTTGTACAGGATATTTATGAAGTGACGGATGACTTTTTTGGAGAATGATATTTATCTGTCTAGTTAACGATCTCTATTAGACGTGTCAAAATTAATGCACTAATAACACTAATTAACACAAATTCTTATTGATGCGCAATTAACATGTATTAGTTTGACATTTCTTACTAACAACAATTAAGTAAATAAATAAATAAATAAATAAATAAATATAAATAAATAATATACATAAATACGAGGCAAAATGTTAGATATAGGCAAAAATGTATTAGATATAGGCAAATAATATATATATATATATATATATATATATATATATATATATATATATATAGGAAGAATCCTATATTATTATTATTTATTATTCATTCGGGTAAACATGAATAAATATTGAATATGATTGTTATTGACAGATTTATAGAATACTCTCCTTGAAGCAAACGGTGAAATATTTCAACATGCACTACGGTTAATAAACACATCACATGGTGCGCTACATTCTCACTTTAACCAACAAACGTGCAAATTCAGCGCGCTGTAAACAAACTTTGTTTTTTTTTTATATATAGAGTTTTTTAGTAAACAAACGGAGGCAGGAAGAAGTGATGGTCATTCTTTCGGCACCCCCTCGGAGCCGTTAATCCAGGAGATCCACGACGCCCGAGACGACGGGACGTAACCGGGGGTTGTGTGGAAATATCAAATAAATAAATAAATAAATAAATAAATAAAGGTTGCAGGAAAACAGCGTAACTCTTGGGCTCTAATCTGAGCAAGCTCTGGATTTCCGGATCTGGATTTGTCCATCAGATTAAAAGGCCTCGTTGCCGTAAATCTGCCTCCGAGTTTTTTCCGGGCGAGGGGGGGGGGGGTGGGGTGGGGGGGTAATTAGGGTGGGGTCATCATTTATAAAGCCGTGTCTCCTGTGGGTATTTTTCACACCGTTGCTTTTTACCGACCGGAATCTCGGATCCAATGATCCGTGTCGGAAGCCTGTGTGAGAACGACACGTCCGTACTCGTGCCTTAAAAGAGCGCAGGGATGAATTACTGCGTGCCGGATGTGTACGAGATGGCACACGGCCTGGCCGGGGGATACGCGCTCCCGGGCGGAGGGGAATACTGCATGTACGCAGGGGACGGACCGGCTTTCGGCCACTGCGAGTCTCAGGCGCTTCACCACAACCCCCCCCCGTGCATGGAGCAGCCGTGGCCGGCCGGGCAGCCGTACCCCTGCGCGTATCCCGCCGCGTATCCCGCCGCAAACCCGCCGTTTAAGAGCGAGTTCTGCGCCACCGAGGTGCAGCTCAGCCACTTCCAGCAGCCCGAGTACTTCCCCGACAGCAGGTCGGAATTCTCTCAGATGCAGTGGATTCAGGTGCAGCATAAGAAAGGTACCGAGATTCTGACGCCGCCACACAAAGACGTCCAATATTATATTTACTTTATTTAAATTAGTTGCAATTGTTATTAGTTTGGAAAAGTTTTCGGAACCCTAAATAGTGGATTTTGTTTTTTACATTAGTTTTAATGTTATTATTATAATATATCATATAACATTTGTTTCCTCTTCTTTTTTTCTTCTTCTTATTTTTCTTCTTATTTTCTTCTTTTTTTTTTAAACTATCTGATTGTTATTGTTATTTTCTAGTTATGTCTCATTTTTTTCTTATCATCATTTATTATTCATAATATTTTATTTGTATTATTTACAGTTTATACCTTTTTTCTTTCAAATTATTGGTATTATTATTATTATAATATCCTTGTGCTGTTATTATTAGTATTATTGTTATTAATAATAAATAATAATATAATAATAATAATTGTATCACATTAATTATCTATTTTTATTCTCTATAGTGTTAATAATAATAATTTCATTATTATTATTATTATTATTATTATTATTATTATTTATTATAATATATTATACTAAATTATTTGTTGTAGAAATAATAATAATAAAATAATAATTGTATCACATTAATTAAACTATTTTTATTCTCTATAGTGTTAATAATAATAATTTCATTATATTATTATTATTATTATTATTATTTATATAATATATTATACTAAATTATTTGTTGTAGAATAAAATAATAATAATAATAATAATATGCTGCTTCATTTAAATGAAAGGGCATTAATAGTGGATGCACCTTGAAGAATTGTTTGTGGGTTTATTTTTGGTATTTATTGTTTATAAACCGGCGTTTGTAAATACGGGGATGATGTCATCGGACATCACGTGGGATCCGAAGAAGGGGAGGAATTTTTCCGTTCTGTGAGAAAAAACTTCCGTGTAGCGCAGGTGTAAAAGCAGAGAGAGATCCGCGTCTCCTCCGCGTCTCCTCCGCGTCTCCTCCGCGTCTCTTCCGCAACCTCTACTGCGTCTCCTCCGCGTCTCACGCATTGTTCCTTTAGAGTTCTCCTTCACCAGTTTGTGTTTTATTCCGTATTGATTTCCCAGGATGCCAGTTGGGATCGAGCAGATGGGCTGGTCTTAATCGTGCGGGTGGGATTATGTTCTCGTATTGATTATTAACAGTATTGATTCATATTCCGGAGCTCCTGGAGCAAATTCCGGCCGCTGTACGAGTCTGGAGGAGGATTTGGCTTTAGCTTCCTAATTACTTTTAATCGACCGGATCTTTTTGCGGGATTCGAATCCCAGTTAATGAATAACGTGTGACGGACGCACGGAATCCTGCCGTATTATTGCACATTATTGTAAGAATTCCGGACCTTGTGTGTTTCCAGGGTACATACCAAGTTACCTGGACAAGGACGAACTTTGCGTAGTGTGTGGAGACAAAGCGACGGGATACCATTACCGCTGTATCACCTGCGAAGGCTGCAAGGTCTCTCTTTTTTTCCGTTTTCCTTTTCCTGGAGATGAAACCACGGCTAACCCAAAAATCACCACTTCCTGTTCCGTTTCTCTGCAGGGGTTTTTCCGGCGTACGATCCAGAAGAACCTGAACCCGACCTACGCATGTAAATACGAGGGGAAATGTGTCATCGACAAAGTGACGAGGAACCAGTGCCAGGAATGCCGCTTCAAGAAATGCATCGCCGTCGGCATGGCGACCGATCGTGAGTGCCCGTTTAAAACTGCAGGGAATTCCAGGCAGGGAATTGCGTATTTCTTTGTTTTCCCAATTTACGGAAGATCAGGGATTTAGGGATTTGTCGTTTTCAGTGTTCGTTTATTAAAACAAGGAAAGCATGTTTTTCCCGTTCGTTCTGCGTCATCGGTTTTAGTCCGGGAAAACCCCGGGAAAGTCTGGGAATTTGGCTTAGAGTGGGACATTTGCGTGCGCCACCGTTCCCGTGTGAAATAATCACTTGCGTAATTCCCGCAGTGGTCCTGGATGACAGCAAGCGTCGGGCCAAACGGAAGCTGATCGAGGAAAACCGCGAGCGGCGGAAACGCGAGGAGCTCCAAAAGACGGTGTGGGATCGACCCGAGCCGTCGCAGGAGGAATGGGAGCTGATCCGCGTCGTCACCGAGGCCCACATGACCACCAACGCCCAGGGGACCCACTGGAAACAGAAGCGCAAATTCCTGGTGAGAATTCCCCTCCTCCCGCACCGCAAATCCCGCGTTTTGTGACTCGTCCATGCATTCCCGTCTGGGATTTTCCCAGTTACACAACTTCCAGCCATTCTCACGACTTCCCGTCTCCATTTCTAGCCGCGTCCCAAAGAACCTCGTTTTTGGGATTTTCACTTCTTCCCACATTGAACGTGCTTCCCAATTCCAACCTGCCAGATCACACTTTCCAGTTCGTTCCACCCATTTCCCAACTACCAGACCACACTTCCCAGTTTACACTGCAATTCCCTGCAGAGGAAATCTTTCCAAGCGCATTCCCACTTAAAAATCCCGATTTACTAGTTCATAATTTTCATCATTTTGCTCTGTACCAAAACACACGTCCCAATTCATTCCTCCCATTTTCCCAGCTGTCGAATGATATTTCACAGGTAATTCCTCCCTTTCTCCATGTCTCGGCTACAATTCCCAGTTCATATTGTCAATTTCCCAACCACAGAACCACATTTCCCAGATCTCTCCTGCCAAATTCCATTAAAAAAAACAAAACAAACTACAACATACAAAGCTCCACATTCCCGGCCGTATCGCCAAATTCCCCACACTTCCGGTCACATTTTCTAGTTCTTTCTTCCTCCTTCCAGACCACAATTCCCAATTCCTTCCATTTTCCCCCCGGACCCGGTCCGGTCCATCCATTCCAGTTCATTCGTCAATTTCTCACCTAAAAATGCCAAACGTTCCAGGAAATTCCCACCTCTTTCTCACCAATTCACGCTTTTCTATTCTTCCCTCCCAGACCACACATTCCATTTCATATCGCCAGTTTTCCCAACGTTCCAGACCACACTTTTATTTCCCCATTTTTCCAGAGTTTTTTTTTAAGTCCCCCCTCCCACATATTCTTCCCTGTATTAATATCTCCATGTTCTTGTATCCTGTAGAATGAGAGCGTGTTTTAGCCGGGAACGCCGGAGAACGCTCCGCCCCCTTCCTCAAAAAAAAAAAAAAAAAAAAACGGCACTTTCGTTATTTATTTATTTTGTTTGTTTTCACTGCTTTATATCTTTAAAAACAGCCGGTTCGGAAAAAAAAAAGTCCGTTTACTGAAGTGCTCAATTCCTGTTTTTTTTTTTTCTTTCCTCTCCTCTTTTTTTCCCCATCCTATAATTCCCTCCTGCTTTTTCATGTTTTCCGGATTCTAACCAACTTTTCTTTCCTTTATTTATTTATTTATTTTAATAACTGTCCTCTCCAGATCAAGTGTCTGTCTCCGGACTTTGCTGTGGGTTTCCATGTCAGATCTACTAACAAGCTTTGAATCCACTCTGGATAGAAAAGAATTGCATTATTTACTTGACATCCATTCTTTTTTTTTTTTTTAAAAAAAAAAAAAACAAAAACAAACAAACAAAAAAAAAACAGCACATGACGAGTGGAAAAGCGGCGGCGCGAGACTCCATGGAAACGCCACGCGATCCCGCTTTGTTTCTGTCTGCACTGTCTCACCTGTCCTCAGTTTCAACTTGTTTTTCTTTTAGTTGCCTTGACTCGGGTTCTTCATTGAAACTTCACGATCCCTGTTGATTGCCCAACAGGTCGAGGAAGCAATGCTACTTAATGAAATAACTTGTAATTTATTCTATACTTCTGACCAGAGTGCAGTGGGGGTGAAGGAAACCAAGGTAAGCACCGTTAGACCAAATCCATTTGAGCTGTCTTTGTGGTTATTTATTTATTTATTTATTTATTTATTTATTTATTTATTTATTCATTCGTTCATTTCCCCACCAAAAAAAAAAAAAAAAAAAAACGCTATATGAAATTGTCGGCTGCTTCCGTTCCGTCTGTTTATTTATTTATTTACTTGTGGATAGATTGATGTGCTAAACGCTTGAAGCATCTGTTCTTTTGCTGTATATATATATATATATATATATATATATATATATATATATATATATATATATATATATAGATATATAGTGTGTGTGTGTGTGTGTGTGTGTGTTAGTGCTGTCGCTCGCTACCCCCCTACCCGAAAACAAGCGCACACAGGAGAGGAAAGCTTAAAGGGAGCGCCTTAGGACCAAGATATGGGTTGTTGTTGTTGTTTTTTTGGATTTAAATAAAAAAAAAAACAAACAAACAAACAAAACAAAAATAGCTTTTTCTTTATAATCTGGTCCTTTTAATATTTCACGTAATTTCTGGTCAGAAGGGAATCGTTTTTCAAGGAAAAGAAAAAAAAAAAAAAGGGGCGTGTCGGTGAATAACCCTAGTCAAAGATCTGTCTCAGTCACACACACACACACACACACACACACACACACACACACACACACACACACACACACACACAAATCTATAAAGTACAGCTCTGCTCCAACTTACTCTTTTCCTCCTATCGTTTGAGTTCCCTCCTCCTTCTTCTCCTCCTTTTCTCCTTCTGTATAACTTGGGCACCTCAGATTTTGAGTTTTGTTGTTGTTATGTTTATTTATGTTTATTTTGCAACGCGCTTCGTGATTGCGTGTCCCGTTCACGCGCCGCTTAGAAGACAAAATGAGGACCTAAAAAAAAAAAAAAAAAAAAAGCGCTTTAAATGTCCATCAAATCTTCTGGGGTTTTAAGGGGACGCGCTCCTCCCGTTTGCTGTGGTTGCAGGCGGAGGACATCGGTCAGGGGACGATCGTCAGCACGCCGGAGGGAAGCAAAGTGGACATCGAAGCCTTCAGTCAGTTTACAAAAATCATCACCCCGGCCATCACGCGCGTGGTGGACTTCGCCAAAAAGCTGCCTATGTTCTGCGAGGTGAGCAAACGGTCCGAGCGGCTTCCCGGGGTCGGGGGGGGGAATAGAACTCATGACCTTCTGATCCGCGAGTCTGTTTCAGAGGCCAATCTCCAGTTTGAAAAATAAATAAATAAATAAGGGGGCGTGGTTTAGTGGGCGTGAAGCTTATATAAAAAGGGAATAATAAGTGAATAAATACTGATTACATCATCAGTGTGTAAATAAACACAAACGAATGGTGGGAAGATCGACGTTCATACTTTGGACCTTCACGTGTACACACAAGGTCATACAAGGTCACACAAGGTCCTGATGAAGAGTCGAGGCGGTAACAGCGCCGACGTCTTCCTTCAAAAACGAACCGCCAAACCGGTTTGAACCGGATCCCAATTCGCAAAACCGTCTTGTTTACCGCAAACATATTTTCGAGCTTCAGCTGGAAACACGATGTGTGGTGTTGCATTGAATAAAGACACAAACACAAGACTCTAAACAACAATAACAACAACAACAACGAACGCTACTCTCTCCCCCCCCACCACCACCACCCCCCCCAACACACCCAACACACACACACACACACACACACACACACATGCATGTATTAGACGTGAGTTTCGTCATGTATAATATATACATCGCTCAGGAATAATGGGATTGGACCCGATGGACGTACTCGTGTGTGTAATGTGCAGCCAATGAGAGCTCAGATAAAGCTTGTTTACGTCACATGACCTCGACGAAACGGTCCCTAAAAATGACCACCGTTTTGTACCAATTGTTTATTTGTTTAAATGTTATTTATTTATTTTGTAACGATTTCTGCAGCTGCCTTGTGAAGATCAGATCATCCTGCTGAAAGGCTGCTGTATGGAGATCATGTCCCTGCGCGCCGCCGTGCGTTACGACGCCGAGAGCGAGACCCTCACGCTCAACGGCGAGATGGCGGTGACGCGCGGCCAGCTGAAGAACGGCGGCCTGGGCGTGGTCTCGGACGCCATCTTCGATCTCGGGGTTTCTTTGTCGTCCTTCAACCTGGACGACTCGGAGGTGGCGCTGCTACAGGCCGTTATTCTGCTCTCCTCAGGTACGTAAAACAAACAAACAAACAAACAAACAAACAAGGAAGAACCGGCGCTCGTTTTTTTTTTCCCCCGAACAATTATTGCACTTTTTCATTTTATCCTCGGAAGATTGATGGATTTTTCCATATAAACTGGTGATACGAGCACGGTGGTTTAGTGGTCAGCACGTTCACCTCACACCGCCAGGGTCCGGGTTCGATTCCCGTCTCGGCCATGTGTGTGTGTGGAGTTTGTGCATGTTCTCCCCGTGTGCCTCAGGGGGTTTTTTTCTCCGGGTTCTCCGGTTTTCCTCCTTCCTCCCCCGGTCCAAAAACATGCACGGTAGGTTTGATTGGCACCTTGGAAAATTGTTCCTAGTGTATCAATGTGTGTGTGTGTGTGTGTGTGTGTGTGTGTGTGTGTGTGTGTGTGTGTGTGTGTGTGTGATGGGCCGGCATTCCATCCAGGGTGTATCCTGCCTTAATGCCCATAGACGCCTGAGATAGACACAGACTCCCCGTGACCCGAGGGAAGATCGGATAAAGCGCTAGAAGATCAATGAATGAATGAATGAACTGCGCTTTATTGCGTTCAGTAAAAATGCGCTTTATTGCAGTAATACGGATTTGGGAATGCGATGCGCTTGCGTAAGGTTCCGTACGGTAATATACGCTAATATAGTGAGGAGATCGTACCTGTTGTGAATGCGCAGCTAGGGGGCGGGAAATTTCGGAAGCGTGAGTATTTTGTCGTTCATTCGCCGACACGACGCAGAGTGAAGTTGCAGATCACGCGCATAGTAATGCACACTGCGTTATAACGCCTTAATAACAGTAAAGCGAATTCGCATTTACTCGTTAACTTTCGACAGCACAAATAAAAACGATGTAGCTCAGATAAATTGCGACTGCACTAATTAGGAGGCAATATCAATGACGACCACAAGGTGGCGCACCCAATTAAGCGCTAACGTGTGTGTTTGTTTTCTTTAAACAAAGTATTAAGACGAACTGCTTTTCACGTCCCCGTGACCAAAAAAAAAAAAAAAAGGTAGTCAATTTCGGATTTGAAAAAATTCGTAAAAAAGAACGGAATTTTCATCGTTAATGTGTGTGTGTGTGTGTGTGTCGTTCGGCAGATCGCCCCGGCTTGACGAGCGTGGACCGGATCGAGCGCTGTCAGGAGGAGTTCCTGCTGGCCTTCGAGCACTACGTCAACTATCGCAAGCACAAGGTGGCGCACTTCTGGCCCAAGCTGCTGATGAAGGTGACGGACTTGCGCATGATCGGCGCGTGCCACGCCAGCCGCTTCCTGCACATGAAGGTGGAGTGTCCCACCGAGCTGTTCCCTCCGCTGTTCCTCGAGGTCTTCGAGGACTGACCAAAAATAAAACCCGCCCGTCGTCATGTGACCCCACCCACCTCACAAAACATGCCAGTGGCTGTTAACCACACCCACCTCGGACACGTTCTCCGCCTACTTCTCACTACTGAGTGCCGTTGCATTCCACACATTTTGTTTTTGTTTTTGTTTTTGTTTGTAGCTCTCGGCCCTCATTTTCTGGACGGACCATTCCTTTTTACGATGCGGGTACAACATGTGAATAGCGTTGTTTTTTTTTTGTTTGTTTTTTTCTCGTACGTTGTCGTTATTCGAGGTGTATTTTTGTGTTATACAGTGGAGTGATGATTATCATCTGCCTGTCGCCTCCATCGGCTCGTCACGCACTCGGCTTGGCGTGATCTATGCAGACGCATCGTGCGACATTCCACATCTGGTAGAAGAAAACAAAACAAAACAAACAAAAAAAATGAACTTTTACAGCTCATTCATGTTTGTTTTTGTTTTTACACACACACACACACACACACACACACACACACACACACACACACACACACACTCTATCTCCATCAAAAAATAAGAATCGTTCCTAAGTTTACACACAAGCTCGGAACGCGAGAAGGACGCAAAAAAGAGACAATCAGTGTCATCTCACACACACACACACACACACACACACACACACACACACATCCGAGCATGCAGGAGCTTATCTAGACGCCAAAGTATGCTTTCGGTGAAGACTGTTCAGGTGCCAAAAGAATCGAGGATTACTAGAAAAAGATTTTTTTGGCCACGCCCACTTCTGCCGGACCGTCTGTGACTGTCTCTCTCTCTGTCTCTCTCTCTCTGTCTCTCTCTCTCTCTGTCTCTCTCTCTGTCTCTCTCTTTTACCTCGTATTCTGTTTTATATACATTTTCACACACAAAAAAAAATGGTGATGCCTCCGCTCGGACTTGTTGGTGCTATGAGTTTGTCTATTTATACCTCTTTTCAGTCAGCCTCAGATTTCTGGAGAAACACACACACACACACACACACACACACACACACACACACACAGAGCGGTGAGGCACAAACGTCGCACCGCTCCGCAACACAACCTGACCTCTTGAGGTATCGAGGACATGTCGAGGAGACGTTCATTTTTTTTTCTTCTTGTTTGTTTTTGTTTGTTTGTTTGTTCCCCCCTTAAGTGACATCATCCTCCGACATCGTACTCTGACGTCACATTGTACTGCGAAAAAAAAAAAAAAAAACAACAAAAACAAACCTTTTTTCACATCAACATACCTCTGAAAGCGTTCGTTAGGAAAATAATGGTCATTTTGTATGAAAAGAAAAGAAAAGAAAAAAAAAAGACAACAATTTGCCTCAAGCTTGATTTTCTCTGTAAAGAAGAAAAAAAAAGAAAGAAAAAAAAAAAAAAAAGCAATAGATTTGCTCCAGTGTTTCGGCTTATTTATGATCTCACACACACACACACACACACACACACACACACACACACACACACACACTGTACACAAAAGCACAGACTCAGAGAAAATGCACAGACAATCAGGATGAAGCGCAGGGAGGGAAAAAAAGAAAAGAAAAGAAAAAGAAGAGTGTATCGGAGTGGGAAAACGCTCGTGCTGCTTAACGTGGAACGTTCCCGAGTCCTTCTCTGTTATTACGACGCGATTGTATGAACTTCCTCTCCGAGCGGAACGGCCTGGGCTTCCCGCTGGTCCGCTCAGGTTCGCTCGGGAATTCCGCGTCGTCGTCGTCGTTCCGGGCTTTCGCAGATCCGAGACGCACTTACGGCGGGAAATGTGTTATTTTACAGTATAAAATACAAAATAAATAAATAAATAAATAAAGGTTGTATTTTTTTTCTGCAGAATATTTTTTTTTACGCAGATTTGCATTTTTTCCCCCAGAATTTCATCACCAATGATAATAAAGTTCTGTTCTCCGAAACAACAACAACAATAAAATAAATAAATAAATAAAAACGCCCCACAGGTATAAAAAGTTTGCCTCGTTCCAGTCGCTGGTATGACGTCGTCCTGGTGAACGTGTGTGTGTGTGTGTGTGTGTGTGTGTGTGTGTGAAGTGTGAAGGTGACGACGTCTGGGGTGCAGTTTTCCGCTGATGCGTCTCGCTGTTCCCAAAGACTGTGGTGTGGACGAGGACATCTGATCTGATCTAAAGTTTCTCAGGGACCAATCCAAATTCCAGAAGTTTGCAGGAGGACGGGGGGGGGTTAGTTGTCCCATTGGGGGATTAGTCACATGCCCCGTGGGGGGGTAGTCACATGTCCTACAGGGGGATTAGTCACAAGCCCCGCTGGAGAAGGAAGGATTAGTCGCATGCCCGATGGGGGGTTAGTCACATGTCCCGCAGGGGAATTAATCACATGTCCCTCAGGATAAGGAGGGATTAGTCACATTTCCTACAGGGAAATTAGTTACATTTCCTGCAGGAGGGATTAATCACATGTCCCTCAGGAGCAGGAGGGATTAGTCACATGCCCCATGGGGGGGGAGGGGTTAGACATGTCCCACAGGATGGAAATTGTCACATGTCCCTCAGGCCCGAGGAGGGATTAGTCTTGTGTCCCGGACTTTCTGTGCTTTGTGTCAGTTTTATTCTGATGGACTTCGTGCAGAACCAGGTGAGACCGGTTACATTTCCTGCAGAACCTGAAGGACCATACGGAACCGGTCAGAGATCCTGCAGGTGAGACTGGTCAAGCGTTCTGAAGGACCAGGTTGGAGTTGGTCAAACATTTTGTAGGAGCATGTGGAGCGGGTCGAACTTCCTGCAGGACCAGGTCTTTGTTTGGTGGATCTTCATTAATGGACCAGATGGGATTTGGGGAGTCCAGCAGGGGGACAGTCAGAGGAACCTTAAAGAACTTGACCAGATCAGACATCTTGCGTCTCGTTTCCACCACAGTGAGGTTGAGCGCAGGGGAACAGCGAGGGGAACAGCGAGGTGAAGAGCAGAACTGTGGATTCGCTCCACAGAAATGGAACATACATGCAAATCAGGAACCGATGTTGTTTTTTTTCCCCCCCGATAGGGAACATTAGTTGCTGTTCTGAGACCTGTAGCGTCACTGTAAAACCCTCGTGTCCAAAACGATTCACTGTGAGACACGAAGCATAAAAACTGAATGGAAAAGCCATGTTTGGGAGGAAAAGACGTAAACAAACACAATCCTGTATGTGGTGAGTGATGGTGAATGAGAACGATGACGAAGGTGATGTTTGTATTGAAATGGAATATAAACTGACTCTGGGAATAAAGGTGGTTTGAGAAAATGCTCGTGAATGTCGTCTCGTATTTGCGTAACAGCGAGTCGTTCAACGATTCGTTCGTTCCCAACGAGTCGTTAATGTGATTCGGAATCATGATTCGCAAAAACGTTACAATAATTATCAGAGTCATGTGACAAAGCTTAGCCTTCGCTGCATGGTCATATTTATTTTTAGAACTATAAATAAAGTTTAACGTGTAAACATGTTAATGATCTGAAGGTTTCATTTTCATTCCTGATGAATGAAAAAAAAATCAATAAATCCTTTCATTTTAAAAACGTTCGAGCTTCAAAGAACTGAGATGACCAGATCTACAAAATCACCACTAGGGGGCACTGTTATGAATAAAACTTTGACGCTGGCATTTCCGCAACTTCATAACGAGGATATAACGTCTTTTCGAATAAACTTTTCACGACAATCATTTTGTCGCAGCGAGGACGAGTTTCCGTTTTAATCTCTCACCGTTATTTATAAATAAATAAGTAAATAAAAACACTTGGACTGAATAAACGTAATTGAATCAAACTGAATGAACTGAGGGGGGCACGGTGGCTTAGTGGTTAGCACGTTCGCTTCACACCGCCAGGGTCCGGGTTCGATTCCCGTCTCGGTCATGTGTGTGTGGAGTTTGTGCATGTTCTCCCCGTGTCTCAGGGGGTTTTTCTCCGGGTTCTCCGGTTTCCTCCCCCGGTCCAAAAACATGCACGGTAGGTTGATTGGCACCTTGGAAAATTGTCCCTAGTGTATGAATGTGTGTGTGTGTGTGTGTGTGTGTGTGATGGGTTGGCATTCCATCCAGGGTGTATCCTGCATTAATGCTCATAGACGCCTGAGATAGACACAGACTCCCCGTGACCCGAGGGAGAGATCGGATTATATAAAGCGTAGATAGAAAAGTTTTATGGTAGAAATGAATGAATGAATGAATGAATGAATGAATGAATGAACTGAAACATGGGACTGAATTTTCACATCAGTACGTGATCGCACAGAACCTGGTGTTTACAACATAAACATTCTTACAGCAAAAAAAAAAACATAATAATCAAATGCACACTTTATTTTGTTTATTATTTTTCTCGAGTCCTTTGTGTTTTATATACGAACCCGGTTTTAAAAAAAAAACAGCTTTAATCGTCTCCAAAACCCTGAAACAGAGGCGTTAATGATCCCTTTTGTAGTTTAATGAGAAAACCAGTAGAAAAGCAGCACTTTATCCAGCAGGTCCTTCTCTACCCGAGAGTTCCCCCTAGTGGCCGGATGGAGCATCACATCCCTGTGCCATCGTGTGGACGCACACAGTAACTGCAGATCTCTAAAAAGGCCCGAAATAACAAAAAGCACTTCGAACACTTTATATATTTACTCAAATGTGGTCAATAAAAACAATTAGAGGTCATCTGTGCCAGCGCTTCATATTATTATTCTTTCCTGGTCATGGACAAACAGCTGCAATTGTTGTTTTTATTTACAAAAACGTACTTTTTTGTAGCATTTTCAAGTTCCTGACGCAACGTCATTTTACCGTCATAATTATGATTCATTATTAATTATTAATTATGACGCTAATTTAAAGTCTTGCTCCAAATGTCGCTTTTTTTTTTAAATAATATGTTATAATTAAAAATAGATAATGATGCGATAATGATCCGGATGCGAGTGACGCGTCGCTCTTGACCGTCATCAGGTCATTTCGTGGAAGTCGTGGAAAAAAAAAGGAGGAAAAATGGAAAAAGCGTTTTTCATCATTACTTCACTTTACAGTCTTACGCTGCTCATCTCGATTGGGAATTAGTGCATCGGTTTGTGACTGCCATGGAAGCCCCGCCTCCGAGCGCCGAGGCCCGAGGCAAAGCTGACTCCACGAACACCGGCCCAGACACGTGCAATCATTTCCAACAAAAAAAATCACACACAAAAAAAAAAGAATTCTTGGCAAGTCGTCTGCGAGGGAGCCTGTCTAGACAGATTGGAAATGATATTTTTTAATTTCCAGCGAGTCGTTAACTCAAAAAAGTGACTCGTGCAAAATCTGCGTTGGACGAGTCCGGGAAACAGAACCGGAGTCGTTCATCTTTCTCCTGATCCAAATCCTTTGTTCTTTTATCACATGACTCGCGTCGACGCAATGCATTACACAGGAAACGGGATTGAGTCATTTAGATTGTGAGTCGACTGATGTGATTCGTTTGACAAATGACTCCCTTATCTGCTATATAGTGTAAAATCAGTGGAACTATAGATAATGTCGGTGTATATCTGTGTGCTGGGAATCTGCGTAGTAAACATAAATTAAGCTTTTTATTTTTATTTCTGATCAAAGGAACAAAAAAAAAAAAAAGATTTGTTCATTTGGATGAATGAGAGAGATCTTTCTGACCTTTCCATCTGACACACAAACATTATAGTGTAAACACACACACACACATTCATTCATTCATCTTCTACCGCTTTATCCGATCTTCTCGGGTCACGGGGAGCCTGTGTCTATCTCAGGCGTCTATGGGCATTAAGGCAGGATACACCCTGGATGGAATGCCAACCCATCGCAGGGCACACACACACACACACACACACACATTCACACACTAGGGACAATTTTCCAAGGTGCCAATCAACCTACCGTGCATGTTTTTGGACCGGGAGGAAACCGGAGAACCCGGAGAAAAAAAAACCCCCTGAGGACGGGGCACAGGGGGGAGAACATGCACAAACTCCACACACACATGACCGAGACGGGAATCGAACCCGGATCCTGGCGGTGTGAAGCGAACATGCTAACCACTACGCCACCGTGCCCCTCACACACACACATATGTAAATAAAATGTTTCATATTTACTAAATCCCAAATATAGTGGTTATGGGATGGCGACCCCATCGTAGCCCTCGTGGTCCGACACCACCAGCGTTCCCACAGAGTCCACGCTTACATTATTATGGCCTTTATTTGTATGGACCTAAGTAAAGCCATGAGCCAAAGCACCGCTGATCCCATATGGGACCCACATGGACGGGAAAATAAACAGCGACTGCTCTAATTCAATCCATACCAAAGATTTCCACACAACGTCAAGATCGCTTCAAAACTAATCTCATTTTTCACCATTTCTAATCCACTCGTTCGCAAGTTCACAATCGTCGGTGAAAGGAAACTGTCGTCAGGCCGTAACGTAGCGTCATAACGCACCAAAATCCAGCGTTCTGTTCGTTAGCGGAGATTTACATCAATAAACATCCAGACAAAGCAATAACAACGAAACTCAAACAGGAGTAACGAAAAGCCCAATGTGTAAAGACGCAGCGTTGTTATGATTTCACTGAACCCATCGGGAAAAGGGTCGGAATGCGGCGGTCCTGCTGTTCGGAGACTCTGAATCGGGTCATGATGAACCATGAAAGCTCAAAACCGCCACCAGCTTTCATCATCAGAGCTCACAACTTCCAGCCTGTTCATATTTAGTGCTTCGAAAACATTGTCTACTGAAAAAAAGGCCGTTGAAGGCACCGCCCTCTAGTGGGGAATAAAGGCATAGCAGTGGAGGTATTTATATATTTGTTTGTTTATTTACTGTGTTCATTAATCACTTCATTAACGATTTTCTCTGTTGAAAATAAAACTCAAAGTAACCGCAAATAAATCAGGTCATTAACGCAAGAAAAAATATAAATATTAAAATGACGGTGAAAATATTGTGCGGAAAATAACAGCAGGTTAATTACGACAATAACATTTATCGGGATACATTTGATCAAATTTATGACAGATACCACAATATAAGTCAAATAAAAAACAGCCTGCGCAAAACACACTCGTCGCAGTGAGAACACTCATACATTAATCTGTTGTTGTTGTCGTTTTCTCTTTCATTTGTTTGTCATTCTTTTAAAATGCACAGTGAAAATCTTTCAGTAAACAAACTCGTGGTAAACAGCTTGTTTATAAACACCAACAAAAGCAAACAACATCCAGACAACATGCACTTCATGAATCCAGCATGTGATGCTTTGTGTGTTAATTAACATTGTTTAAGTAAACAATCCGGTATTGCATGACCTCTTATTAACCAGTAGGCGGCGCTACATCAGCACCTCATAAATCAGACGTGTGTGTGTGTGTGTGTGTGTGTGTGTGTGTGTGTGTGTGTGTGTGTGTGTGTGTGTGTGTGTGTGTGTGTGTGTGTGTGTGTGTGTGTGTGTGTGTGTGTGTGTGTGTGTGTGTGTAAAAGTAAGCGGACATTTATATCACACATTCCGCATATGAAGGAAAAGCAGACTCCAGACTCACCGGTGATGCGGTTTAATCCGGATTTCTGCTCCATCTCACCGGGAAACAGCCGCGTTACAGACACACACCAACCTGCTCCACCCGATCACTCCACCCGATCACTCCACCCGATCACTCCACCCGATCACTCCACCTGATCACTCCACCTGATCATGGGTTTAAATTAATCATCTCTGTCGCCCCTAGTGGCGGAGACCGGAAGCTGCCGAAGCATACTGATTTGTGTTCGCGTCTGTCTGTCTGTCTGTCTGTCTGTCTATCTATCTATCTGTCTATCTGTCTGTCTGTCTGTCTGTTTATCTATCTATCTATCTGTCTGTCTATATGTCTGTCTGTCTGTCCGTCTATCTATCTATCTATCTATCTATATACATAGATAAATAGATAGATAGAGAGATAGACACATAGGTAGATAGATAGAGATGGATAGATAGATAGATAGATAGATAGATGATAGATAGATATAGATAGATAGATAGATAGATAGATAGAGAGAGAGATGGATAGATAGATATAGAGAGAGATAAGGTAAGAAAGATAAACCGAGAACAATACAGAGAAAAGGAAGAGAGACAAAAACAAAGAGAGAGATAAAAGAGAGAAAGAAAACGATTTTTTTCCTTCTGAAGTCATTTCATTTCTTCTCCTCTATATTTCCATTGAATGTATTTATTTATTTATTTATTTATTGAATTTTTCTCCGGGTTCTCCGGTTTCCTCCGCCGGTCCAAAAACATGCACGGTAGGTTGATTGGCACCTTGGAAAATTGTCCCTAGTGTATGAAGTGTGTGTGTGTGTGTGTGTGTGTGTGTGTGTGTGTGTGTGTGTGTGTGTGCGCCCTGCGATGGGTTGGCATTCCATCCAAGGTGTATCCTGCATTAATGCCCATAGACGCCTGAGATAGACACAGACTCCCCGTGACCCGAGGGAAGATCGGATATAAGCGGTAGAAGATGAATGAATGAATGAATTTTTCTACACCTTCACCTCGTTTAACTGCAACAAACTTGATGTTGTGAATGAATTAAACACAATAGAGTTTTATTCATATGTTTTATTTTATATATCATTTTATACACATATATATATATTATTTGTTTGTATATATGTATATCTTACACATATAAATCTAGTTCTTTTGCAACATTTGTCATAAAAACTCGAACACAGACCAGCTTTTGGCAATTCAGTGCTTCCAGATGGATACGGAGAGGAAGTGTAAGCGCACTCAGTGCTTTGGGACGACAAACTACCAGGAAGTTTTAGTTTTTTTAAGGTCGACGCTGCCACCGATTTGCATAACATTTCCATCGCACACCGCCATCGCTACAGTCGTCATGAGGTAAACCTGAACTTCCCGTCAAAACCCAAATTTGAGACGTTTCCCAAAAGCGCAGGTCAGAAATCGGAGGATACGGAGAAAAAAAGCTCCGGTCTTTCCGGTGTGAGATCGTTCCGAGCTTCCTCTCGCCGTGTCCGGTGATATGCCTGAAAACAAAGCTAAACAATACGTCGAGGATTGGTACATATTTGGCCTGGGAGAAAAAACAAACAAACAAACAAACAAAAAATAACTTTTGCAGGTGAGTGATGAAATAAAGGAAGTCTCTCTGTGTGCACTTTTCCTCCATCGTGAGAAATGTTTCATTATGGGATCAGGAGTTTTTGCAAGATCTTCCCGCTGAGGTTCTACCGCTCTCGAAGCCACTGTCCGGTGCACCCTGTGACTGCGCGTGCAGCCTCGTGCTGCCACCTGCTGCCGTGTGGACGGGATAGCACCTCATCGAAAGAGAAAATCTCTCATCTCTCATCTGTCGCATTCATACATATATATATATATATATACACACATATACACACATATATACATACACACAATCTGACAGCATCGATTCCACACGGCTGGGATGGACTTTTTTTCCCCCCCCGAATGGGTCCCGTTGATAATAACCAATCAGTGCATGCAGCCTCCTAACCTACCGCGTATGCATCTAAAATCCCTGTAAATTTTATAGACTTTTTATTCTATTTTCTACCGAATCTATTATCGTTCACAAAAAAAAGAACATTTATACGTAGCTGCACCGTTACGCTAAAGTAAATATGAGCTAGAAGATCTCGGCTAGGAAACATACAGACATATCCGTTACACCTTCTCCGTTATAATAAAATGCTTTTCCTTTCAGCAGCTTCTTCATGTCATATACATACATATATATATATATATATATATATATATATATATATATATATAGATAGATATACATACATACATACATACATACCATCTATACTATATATATCTATATACATCTATACATACATATACATATATATATATATATATATATATATATATATATATATATATATATATATATATATAGATATATATATATATAGTGAAAGTAACATTCTTCTATGTTTGTACATTCACCGCAGTAAATAGCGTAGATAAGAGTCTTTTAAACCATGAAGGACAGTAAACATGGCAGAGACATTCCAACCGTTTAAGTCTAAAATGCAGAAACTTTGAGACGGTGCCTCCTGTGGAAGGAGGACGCGACGCCAACATCTACGTGAAGGATCGCAGACCCTCTGTATTAGCTCTGTATCATCATCATTATTATTGTTCTTCTTATTATTATTGTTATTATTATTATTACAGTACACTGCTTGTTCCCAGGCCTCCAATTCACCAAGAGTTGTATAGATTTGTATATGGTTTCTGGAGGTGGTGAAAAAAGGAGGAAAGGGTAAATAAAGGATCTGTTGTTCAGGGTTGGACTTTGAAGGCCAGGAGCTGCTCCGAGTGCATGTTGTTAAGAGAACGCAGCTCGGGGAGTTTCAGCAGGAGCTTGGTGAAGACGGCGCTCTCGTTCGGGTGATTCTGCGTGATGAGGCTGCGCAAGGCGCGGATCAGAGACTCCTGCAGAAGCTCCACAGACTTCGAGTTCTCCAGGCCGGAGCGGTCTGAGGAAACATCAATAATGTCAACGGTTTATAAAGCGATTTTAATCATATATACATTTTCAGAAACGACTTCCAAACCACATACTTATTATTATAATAATAATAAAATAATAATAATAATAATAATAATAAATATTATTATTCATTATAATTATTATTTACTTGTATTATTTTTTTTTTTTTTTTAGTTTTTTATTACTACTTTATATGGTGCCTTAATGTTTAAACGAAACATATCAAAGCATTTTCCAAGCTTTGAATAAAAAATATAAATAAACATTAAAAATAAAAATGTAAAAAAAGATTATAAATAATAGTAATAATTATATATATATATTATTTTATATATTTGTTTTATATATAATATTATATTATATTATATATATATTATTTATTTGACAAATAATTGTATTTATTTTATATTATATTTATTATTTAATATAAATAATAAAGAAAATTAATTTAAAAAATACAAATAATAATTAAATAATAAATAGTAATTATTTAAAATGATAAACAATAAAGAAAAAATTTATAATTAAATAATAAATACAATTATAAATAAAAGTAATAATAATAATGCTAATAAGAACAATAAAATAAGTAAATAGACGTCACAGAATGTGTCACAACTACTAAAAAAAAAAAAAAAAAAAAAAAAAAAAAAAACCCAAACAGAAAGCATGACATTTTCCCAGCTCTATAACCCCCCCCCCCCCCCCAATGCAGCTCCATGAAGATCTGCTTTCCATGGTTTGGAAGTTGTGGAAGATCTCCTGCTATAGAGGAGATGAACCCTGACCTCATCCCAGATCTCCACAAATCCCCAATAGTACGACTTTAGAGATTATTATATCACAGGGAATTCCTAAACGTGGAATAGGAGAAGTCAGGCGTCCGCATACTTTTGGCCGCAGATGCAAAAACAGGACGTACCTGCAGAGATGAGAACAACAGCGGTGAAGAGACTCATCTCCTCCTCGCTGAGATCCAGAGAGCGAAGCTTCTCGCTGAAATCCAGCATGGAGTTGAGCAGCTCACCGGCGCCCATCGAGCACAGAGCGTCCACGCCGTACTTCTTCCCGCTCAGGAAAGTCACGGTGCGTTCCTTCACGTCGAACAACGACGCAAAGCGGACCACCAGGACCTGCGAGCCGGAACATCAACACAACGTGTGTCCTACTGAACATCTGGATATATTTCAGGAAAGGAACGTGGGAGGAGAAGTTACCTCGAAAGTCCCGGCTTTGAGGAGGCTGATCTGGTCGTGCTGAGAAAGCTCTCGGAATCCCGGGATGCGTTTGGCGAACTCCACCACCTCCCGGACAGCGGGAGTGAAGCTCATGGAGAACTCCTCCCAGATCGCGTGGCCTGATTTATGCGGGTCCACGTAGGGAGACGTGTTCATGGGACACACCTGGAGCAGGAAGCAGGAGGAGTTACGGAACGTTTTTTTTTGGGGGGGGATACAATTCCGCCTTAAAAAACTGGGATATACTCACTAGATGCATCCTGTTGCCTCCGCTCCATGTCGGACACACCAAGCTCCCGTTGGTCCCGTTCCGGAGCGTCGGGCCCATTCCGGAAGCAGGACAAGGCTGATTGGGGTCGGCGTTGTTGAGCAGCTGACCACCGGAGGCACTGTTGTTCACTCGGACAGGGCAGTGGCTGAAGAGAACGATCTCCCTGTGGGTCGTGAGGAACGCCGTGTGAACGCGGGAGCTGCTGTGCGACCGATGCCATGTTGTTATGATGGTTCCAGACTTCCTGCGTGTCCTCCGTGACGCGTTCGGCTCCAGGCCTCGTCCCCGTTCCGACCAGCTCTTCTTCCCCGCTGTCTGTGGCACTGGATGAGTCCGAGCTCGGGCTGGTGTCCATCGGAAGCGAAGGCTCGGGGTCGCTGCTGGACTCCGATTGGCTGCTTTGAGGAGAAGAGGCAGAAGACGCAGGGCAGAAGGAAGGAAGAGCGTGGGGCGCGATTCCAGGACGTGCGCTTTGAAGGAGTCTGGATGCTAGAACCCGGAGAACCAGGACTGTTGCAGCTGGCTGTTGTTCATCATGTTGTTCATGGCGCTCTGCATCTCCAGCAGCATGCGCTGTTTCTCTCGCTTTGGGATTCGACCAAAACGCACCGCTGAGGAGAAGAGAAACATCATTTATACGTTCCTGTAAGTGTGGAATCCGGGGGAGAAGATCTGTACATGTCCGAATGAAGTTTGATTCGAATTCGTTCCAGGGAAAATGAGATTAGATCAGGTTCGACTCCACCCCCTTTCATTTCATTCCAAGTAGGAGGGGCTAAATCTAATTTGACAACACCCCCTGAACTGACCTAATTCAAAGTAGAAGGAGCTGAATCGGGTCCCGATAGGAGGAGCTAGATCCTGTCTGACTCCACCCCCTGAACTTTTAGTTCCAATAGGAGAAGCTAGCTCATATCTGGTAGGAGGAGCTAGATCCTGTCTGACTCCACCCCCTGAACTTTTAGTTCTGGTAGGAGGAGCTAGATCCTGTCTGTCTCCACCCCCTGAACTTTTAGTTCCAATAGGAGAAGCTAGCTCATATCTGACTCCACCCCCCTGAACTTTTAGTTCCAGTAGGATCTAGATCGTATCTGACTCCACCCCCTGAACTTTTAGTCCCGGTAGGAGGAGCCAGACAGTGTCTGACTCCACCCCCTGAATTTATAGTCCCGGTAGCAGGATCTAGACCATGTCTGACTCCACCCACTCGAGCTGTCACTAGACTTTGGTCCAGATAGGTGGAGCTAGATCCTGTCTGACTCCGCCCCCTGAATTTATAGTTCTGGTAGGAGGATCTAGACCATGTCTGAC
>JACRUU010000021.1:11571267-11613767 GCA_030449085.1 Kryptopterus vitreolus
ATTTATATTTTTTCTGCCTAATAATATTACACTTATCAACATGGAACCTGATTGGTGTGTGTATGTATATATAAATATATAAATTATACACCCAGATCCTTTATTTGTTGTATTAACTCAACATTCCCTGCACATTTTTCCTGTATGTTTATCCACCTATATATATTACACACATTTGCATATTTATTTGCATATCTGCAAGGAATGCTCTACAGACATGCATGTACGTACAAGCACAAGGAAACCCAAACATGTTTAATGCATGAAATTTATATTTATAAATCACCAGTTATAACGCATTAAAGACACCAGGCGATAATCGGACCATAGAAAGGTACTTTTATTGGGATGAATGTACAGAACCGCGGCGAGCATTTTAGCGATAACGGTGCAGCTGCAGCGTGTTGCGTCTCCTCCAGGCGGCGCGGCGAGAACCTCCGATGGTGAGGTGGAACTTGTGGCCCTTGCCCAGACCGCGGCTCTTCTTGCCGGCTGACGTGAGGCCTCGCATTTCCCTGTGCTTGTGCACGGCCTTGGTGATCCATTGCGTGTCGGGGTTGCGTCTGATGGCCTTGTGGAAGGTGTCGATCAGGATCACCTCGAAGAATTTGTACGTGGAGTCTTCGCCCACCCAGTAGGAGTTCAGCACGCGGAGACCGCCGCAGTGACGGCCGGCACGCTCCTGAGAAAACACAAATACATGTTATAACCAACAGTTATAACTATAATTATAACACACACACGTGCACTTTATAACCGTGACCTCTGCGTTTATTATAGCGAGATGACAAATGACATTACAGTAGCATAAATATAATTGAACAGACTGGAATATAAAATGTATATATTAAACGCCAATTATTAGATTGAATTATTATATTATCCAATAAAAATAGTCGATTTTATGGGATTTTAATTAACATTATTATACATTTAATCAATATAAAGTAATAAATGTCCACATTTTCAGTGTGTCTGGAATTAAACGCATTTTAACAAGCGAACAACAAAAGTGCGCTTGTGTACGAGTCTAGACGGCACTTTCTTTGGATTTTGTGATATTCTCGTTAAACAAACAACAACAAAACGATAATTGTAAACGAGCGATTTGTAAACGCCAGGTGTGGATGAAGTCGTGTGCGAGATCATACACGATTACGGATGAGATGACACGATGATGAACGTACCTCAGCGACGGACTGCAGGCTGCGGGCGAACTTCAGCTGGTTGACGCCGTGGTGCACGGGCTTGCCGTAGGTGGCGCCTTTGGGCACGGGGCGTTTACGGCCACCGCGGCGGACGCGCACTCGGTAGATGACGTAACCTGCGGGAGGGGGGGAGACGAGGACGATGATCAGGAATGAACGTTATGTATAACAAACAAAAGCGATGGTGTTTCGCTAGTCAAAAGTATTTGGACACCACAATCCTTCTGGCTCGGACTGGAGGCGTTTTCTAGACCCCCAAACCTCTTGGCCGGTATTGGACCGGCACCGGGCGTTTATGAGGTCTCGCACGCACCTTGCTTGGCCTTGTAGCCGAGTCTCCGGGCCTTGTCGGGTCGGGTGGGTCTGGGAGCGCGGTGCAGGGCGGACAGCTGGCGGTACTGCCAGCAACGAACGCGCAGCAGAAAACGCATCACATCCGACTGCTTCTTCCTCCACAACTCCTGCATGTACTTGTACGCACCCATGATGCCTCAACTGCAGGAAGAGCACACACACACACACACACACACACACACACACACACTATTAGAAAAGCTCTGCAGAACTTCATAAACATCTACAGTAGACTTTAATGATGGTCATTTTAAACACCAATTAGGAAATTAAATTAACAAGCTTGGGGAAAAAATAAAAACAACCCAAGATGGACCTCGTAATGTCACCATACATCATAAAGATCTCTGAAGGAACCTCAACACCTACCAAATACACTCATGTTAATATAAATAAATAAACAAATAAATATAATGTCTCCTTCATAAAGATCTCTTCAAAACCTACCAAATTTACTCGTGTAAATAAGTAAATATTGTAAATAAGTAAATATTGATCTCTGAAGGAACCTGAAGACCTTCTACCACATTTACTCAGGTAAATATAAATAGATAAACAAACAAATAAATGTAATGTCTCCATACACCTTCAGCCTCTTCATAAAGATCTCTGAAGGAACCTCGACACCTTCTACCACATTTACTCAGGTAAATAAACAAACAAACAAAATATCCATAGACCTTCAGGCTCTTCATGAAAATCTCTGAAGGAACCTCAACACCTTTTACCACATTTACTCGTGTAAATAAACAAATAAATACATAAAATGTCTACATATACTTTCATAAAGAACCTGAACACCGTCTACCACATTTACCCAGGTAAATAAATAAACAAATAAATAAAGTCTCCATACACCTTCATGCATCTTAATAAAGATCTCTGAAGGAACCTCAACACCGTCTACCACATTTACTCATGTAAATAAACAAATAAACAAACAAATAAAGTCTCCATACACCTTCATAATGAACCTGAAAACCTACCACATTTACTCATGTAAATATAAATAAACAAATAAATAAAGTCTCCATACACCTTCATAATGAACCTGAACACCTTCTACCACATTTACTCATGTAAATAAACAAATAAACAAATAAATAAAGTCTCCATACACCTTCATAATGAACCTGAACACCTTCTACCAAATTTACTCAGGTAAATAAACAAATAAACAAATAAATAAAGTCTCCATACACCTTCATAAAGAACCTGAACACCTTCTACCAAAGTTACTCAGGTAAATATAAATAAACAAACAAATACATAAATAATGTCTCCATACACTTTCAGGCTCTTCATAAAGATCTCTGAAGGAACCTCACAACCTTCTACCACATGTTCTCATGTAAATATAAATACATAGTAATAAATGTCTCAGAGTGAGATTAAAGCGACCCGTCATACAGCGGTTATAACGCATTATAGACACGCAGACGCGCTCTGAGGAAACGTGTGGAGGAAAAACCCGCTACGATTCTGTCAAAGCAAAATAACCGGATAAAAAAGGTGTTCAGCGGTGAACCACGGACAGGCGGGTGTAGATGAAGGTCTGCGGGACGAGCGTGAGGAACACCGCGGGCGGATGACGCGTTATAACGCCGGATTTATAACGGATTCATAACTCAGAAAAATGGAAAAGACTTTCTTACATGATGGCGTACAAACCGGAAAGAGAGAGCTCTTTACCCAGAATGCCTTATGATGAAAGCCCGAGAAGGGATTTCCGGTGTGTGGTATGTGTTTGTGTGGGAAATGTAGTTTATTTATTTGTGTTTTTAAAAATAAGGTTTTATCGACTGGGAATTGACATAAAAATCACCGCGACGCGTCTAAACAGAGTCAGAAATGCGCGTTATAATAAAACACAGCGGAAAAATACTGTAAAAAATATAAAAACACTAAATAAAATCATTAACAGCAGCAAAAGAACGGGTCGAGTGAGTGTCGCGCGAGATTGACGTCATCACCGTGGTGAAGGTAGGGTCGCCACTTTTATCGCGTTATAATAATACCGGTAATAATAATAATAATAATAATAATAATAATAATAATAATAATAATAATAATAATAATAACTGTTTGCGATTTTACATAATGTGTTTATTTAAACGATGACGCGAGTGTTTGTTGTGTTTTAATACCGGGATGTTTATAAATCAGTGTAAAGCCTGAATTTTGGGGGGAAATGTGAGAGTGGGATTTATTTATTTATTTATTTATTACGTACGATGATTATTAAATCTCTGTAATGTTTTATTTTTATTTATTGCGCTTTTTAATCGTGTAGGATCTGAAGGACGTTAAAGTCAAACCGCGTTTTGTTCAGTTTTTTTGGTTTTCAGGTCGCAGGAGCGAATTCTGTTCTTTTATTCTGCTTTTAATCAACATCACTCTGTCTGTCTATCTATCTGTCTGTCTGTCTGTCTGTCTGTCTGTATCTGTCTATCATATCTATCTGTCTGTCTGTCTGTCTATCTATCTGTCTGTCTGTCTGTCTGTCTATCTATCTGTCTGTCTGTCTGTCTGTCTGTATATATCTATCTGTCTGTCTGTCTGTCTGTATATCTGTCTGTCTGTCTATATCTATCTGTCTGTCTGTCTGTCTGTCTGTATATCTATCTGTCTGTCTGTCTGTCTATATATATATATCTATCTAGATCTAATATATATATATATCTATCTGTCTGTCATATATTGTCTATCTGTCTGTTATATATATCTGTCTGTCTGTCTATATATATATATATATAGTATATATATATATATATATATATATATATCTGTCTGTCTATATATCTGTCTCTGTCTGTCTATATATCTCTGTTTCGTTCCTGTCTCTGTCTATATATCTATAGTCTTGTCTGTCTGTCTGTCTGTCGTATATATATCTATATCTGTCTGTCTGTCTGTCTTATATATATATATATATATATATATATATATATATATCTTGTCTGTCTGTCTGTCTGTCTGTCTATCTATATATATCTATATATCTGTCTGTCTGTCTATATATATATATATATATATATATATATCTGTCTTATCTGTCCTATAAATATATATATATATATATATGTCTGTCTGTTCGTCTGTCTGTTTGTCTATATATATATATATATATATATATATATATATATATATATATATATATATATATCTGTCTGTCTATATCTCTGTCTGTCTGTCTTTCTGTCTGTCTATATATCTGTCTATATATATCTATCTGTCTGTCTGTCTGTCTGTATATCTATATCTGTCTGTCTGTATATCTGTTCATCTGTCTGTCTGTCTGTCTATATATCTATATCTGTCTGTATATCTGTCTGTCTGTCTATCTATATATGTCTGTCTGTCTGTCTATATATCTGTTTGTCTGTCTGTCTATCTGTCTATATATCTGTCTGTCTGTCTGTCTGTATATTTGTCTGACTGTATATATATCTGTCCATCAGTCTGTCTGTGTATATCTGTCCATCTGTCTGTCCACCTGTCTGTCTGTCCATCCATCCATCCATCTATCTATCTATCTATCTATCTATCTATCTGTCTATATATGTTTCTGTCCATTTATCTGTCTGTCCATCTGTCCATCTATCTGCGTCTGTCTGTCTCTCTGTCCATGTATCTGTCTATCTGTCTGTGTGTATCTGCCAGTCCATCAATCGGTCTAAATGTGTTTGTGTGTGTGTGTGTGTGTGTGTGTATATATATATGGGATGAAATTGAAAACAATATGTAAGCTATGAAGATGTGTGTGTGTGTGTGTGTGTGTGTGTGTGTGTGTAACACTATATTGTATATTAAACATATTTTTATTAGATAATGAATATAAAACAATTAGCCAAATTCCTACAAAAGCCTATTTCTCTCTATTTATCTGTCTGTTAAGTGTAAGATAACAGATAAGTGTCTGTTTATCTTTTTATTCTTTATTCTTTGCATCTTCCTCTTCCCTTTATTTATAACCGTCACACAGGAGGTGGAAATGTGCACCAGAAAACATCCCATATAATATATTAACTTTAATCGTTTTAATAATAATAATGTTAAGGGCACGGTGGCTTAATGGTTATCACGTTCACCTCACACCGCCAGGGTCCGGGTTCGATTCCCGTCTCGGCCATGTTGTGTGTGGAGTTTGCATGTTCTCCCCGTGCCTCAGGGGTTTTTTTCTCCGGGTTCTCCGGTTTCCTCCCGGTCCAAAAAAAAACATGCACGGTAGGTTGATTGGCACCTTGGGGAAAATTGTCCCTAGTGTATGAATAAATGTGTGTGTGTGTGTGTGTGATGGGTTGGCATTCCATCCAGGGTGTATCCTGCCTTAATGCCCATAGACGCCTGAGATAGACACAGACTCCCCGTGACCCGAGAAGATCGGATATAGCGCTAGAAGATGAATGAATGAATAATAATGTTCATGTAAAAAATGTTAATTTCTAATAACGCGATTAAATTCCACCTCAAATTATTAGGAATTAACATTTATTTACATGAACATTTTTATTATTTATTATTATTTATCATTAACAATTTACATTAACTGTGTATTTGTAGGGCATCTTCAAGGGCATTATGGGTAAAGGATGTAAGGTGGTGGTCTGTGGATTGGCCTCTGTCGGGAAAACGGCGATCCTCGAGCAGCTACTGTACGGAAACCATACAGCTGGTCAGTCCTGATGTTCACACACACACACACACACACACACACACACACACACACACACACATTTATTACTGTACATATAAGTCCACATTACTTTTGCATGTAAATCTGCCCCAGAGGCGTCAGACCAATCGGAAATTTGTGCATGATGATCGTGTGTGTGTGTGTGTGTGTGTGTGTGTGTGTGTGTGTGTATACACGGTGGTATAGTGGTTAGCACGTTCACCTCACACCACCAGGGTCCGGGTTTGATTCCCATCTCGGCCATGTGTGTGTGGAGTTTGTGCATGTTCTCCCCGTGCCTCAGGGGGTTTTTTCTCCGGGTTCTCCGGTTTTCGGTTTCCCCCCCTGGTCCAAAAAAACATGCACGGTAGGTTGATTGGCACCTTGGAAAATTAATGGCCGTAGAAGACTGAGACCCTGTCTGTCTGTCTATATATCTATATCTGTCTGTATATCTGTCTGTCTGTCTGTCTATCTATATATCTATATATGTCTGTCTGTCTGTTTGTCTGACCCGAAGGAAGATCGGATAAAGCGGTAGAAGATGAATGATATATATATATATACACATATATACATTTTTTTTTTTTATGAACACCTCTTGCATGTTGCTGTCTAGGTGCTGAAACGAATGAAACCCAGGAGGACATCTACGTGGCCTCGGTGGAGACGGACCGTGGCGTGAGAGAGCAGTTACGCCTATACGACACCAGGGGGCTCCACGACGGCCAGGAGCTTCCCAAACACTACTACTCCGTGGCTGACGGCTTTGTCCTGGTCTACAGCGTGGACAGCATGGAGTCCTTCAAGAAAGTTGACGTCCTGAAGAAGGAAATCGACAAATCCAGGGACAAAAAAGAGGTACGATGCGTCGCTCCATAACCCAGAAGCGCAGAGTGCAGGTTATTATTGTTGTTGTTTTAATAACAATAAATGGTGATAAATGTGAAATGTGATGTACATAAAGCACAATAATATGCTCAATGTTTTGTCCATATATATATATATATATATATATATATATATATATATATATATATATATATATATATATATATATAAACACTGCAATGGAGTCAGAATACTACAATCTGATTGGTCAGAAAGGGTTTAGCAGATGTTCCAGCTGTTCATATTAATGTTCTCATTTCTACCCTTATTATAAATAAGGTTATTATTTCCTCCCTGGGAACGTCTGTAAGCCCAGATTGATGTCATATTTCGGTACTGAATGTAACAATAAACGGATAAAAAGTTCACGCGTTAATACGGACCGTTATCCGTCCAGTAAAAGCGCAGAATGAAGGATTAATCCCGACCCTCTTGTTCCGTTCCACCCAGGTGATGGTGATCGTCCTGGGGAACAAGTCGGACCTGCGCGCGGACCGGCAGGTGGAGCAGGACACGGCGCAGCAGTGGGCTCGGGCCGAGAAGGTGAAGCTGTGGGAGGTGAGCGTGACGGAGCGCGGCTCTCTGATCGAGCCCTTCACCACGCTCACCAGCCGCCTCACGCAGCCGCAGAGCAAATCCTCCTTCCCGCTGCCCGGACGAAAGAGCAAAGGAACGCCGGCCAACGACATCTGAGACATCCAACAAACAAACAAACAAACAAACACAGAGCAGATGGTCGTCGTTAGCGCGCGGCGCTGGATTAGATTTGAGGAATAAATGTAGCAGTGTAGAAACGAACACGAATCCCTGACGCTTCCTAAACACTACAGTACGCCGTACGATGCAGCGCCACGGATCTCCACGTATTACCTTCTGTAGCAACACGCAATAATAAGGAGATTTTCTTCAGCGGAAATGTCGTGGTGAAGCGCTGTGTGTGTGTGTGTGTGTGTGTGTGTGTGTGTGTGTGTGTGTGTGTGTGTGTAACGGTTTCTTGTATAGAACACTTTTGGTACTTGTATGTAATGTGAACAGGTGGGATAATAAATATAATCTGTACTAAACCCAGGTTTCAGAAGAATCGTTATAATATAGAATGTTATAGAATTATTGTATATAATATATTGTAATAGAATTATTTTATATAAATGAGCCCTTTTGAAAAATAGTGTATATATATATATATATATATATATATATATATATAATAAACATTTACATGGGATTTAAACCTGCAACCTTCTGGGTCGGAGGCCAATATGGTCCCGTTTCTTTTATACTTTAATGGTTCCTTTCTGATATCCATAATCATCATCATCATCATCATCATCCCTGATTACATTCTACATCCCCTAATATTGTCTAAAAAAAAAAAATCATATCAGGTTTTTGTGCGCGAACACACACACACACACACACACACACACACACACACACACACACACCACACAATGATCTATTAGAAAAAGGGGAAGATTAAATTAATGCATACTGACATGCAAAAAAATTGTAAATAAATAAAATACAAATCAAATAAAATATTTTTAAATAAATAAAAAAGTGTATTATATTAAAATAAATACATTTAGCAATAAAAAACAACAAATAAATAAAAAAGGAGGGGGTGATTATTTACTCAATCACAGAGTTCTTTTTGATCCTGATATTTGGTTTGCTCTCTTTCTATCCATCTGCGCGCACACACACACACACACACACACACACACACACACACACACACACACACACACACGAGAGAGAGAGAACATCGAAAGGAATTTTAATAAACAGAGGGGAGAAAAAAAAACACAATAATACATTTGTACAGTAAGGTGTTTTGTATCAGATGTTGGATTTTTACACACTTATTAAAAGTGGGAAATAAAAAACAACAACAAAAAAAAAAAAAAGAGAATAAAAGGAAGACATTTTAAGATCAATTATTGCCAAAAGTAGGATTCTACACGAGTGATGTGGTTACACAATCATCATATACACTCCTTGGATAAACTATCCTACAGCCGTACCCGTCCCCCCCGTCGTCCCCCCCCCCCCCCCCCCCCCCCCCCCCCGTCTCAGAGTCGCACATCCCCGGCGTGAGGTGGTGATTATGTGGCGTAGCGTTTGGTCCACTGTTTGGCTATCCTGTCGTGCTCCGGTCTGTTGTTTGTGTACTGAGTGGCGATGCTTCCCACCAGAGGGTCGGCTTAAAGACAGAAAACACGGGGTTAAAATAATAAATACACAAGGTGTGGATTAAATACACTAAAAGTGTGTGTTTGTGTGCAGTAGCATACATGAGCATTAAACAGCTGGATGAATGCTCACACCTGTAACTGCCAGAGTCTGATAGTCTGAGTCTGATATAGTCTGGGTCTGAGTTCGGGTGAAGCTCCAGCACACAGTCAGCGCTGCAACATCAACCCAAGACCACAACACCACATACACTGCCGAATCCCTACACGGCGCGTCTCCCTACAATGCGCGTCCCCCTACACGGCACCCCCAACGCCCCCCGCACCCCCCCAAACACCCCCCCCCCCCCCCTCCACGGCGCATCCCTACAAAGAGCGCCCCCCCCCCCTCCTCCACGCGCGCGTCCCCCCTACACACGGCGCATCCCTCCCACAGCGCGTCTCCCTACACGACGCATCCCTAAAATGTGTCTCGCTACAAAGAGCGTCCCTCCCCATCCACGGCACGTCTCCCTACAATGCGCATCCCTACACTGTGCGTCCCCTCCCCCCCTCCACGGCGCATCCCTACAATGCGTCTCCCTACAATGTTCATCGCTACACAGTGCGCCCCCCCCCCCCCCCCCCCCCCCCCCCCCTCCAAGGCGCATCCCTCCACAGCGCGTCTCCCTACATGGCGCATCCCTACAATGCATCTCCCTACACGGAGCGTCTCCCTACAAAGAGCGTCCCTCCCCCTCCACGGTGCGTCTCCTACAATGCGCATCCCTACACGGTGCGCCCCCCCCCCCCCCCCATGCGCACATCCCTACATCCCTACACGGCGCCGTAACCCGACACCTTCTGGCGTAATTCCTCCATGGATCTGTTCTTGTACCAAATACGCTTTAGGTTTGAAATCCCGAAAACCCAAAGAACTCCTGGTCCAGGACCTGAAATCCATCAGAATCAAGCTACGCTGTACGACCAAAAGTATTCGGACACTAAACTTCTTGCAGGACGATCCGAACCTGCGTCCACCAAGTCCGCTCCAATGAATCCCCGAGTCCGAGTGGAAACTCTCCATAAAGATCTACAACATCTTCCACCCAAAGCAGCACAAACCCCGAACGACACAGGAGGGTTATTAGATCTCTCACCGGGGTTGCAGTCTGTGAGGAGAGAGCAGATGGAGAGCAGAACCTTGGAGATGGTGAGCGCTGGACTCCAGTTGTCCTTCAGGATGTCCAGGCAGATCACGCCCTGACTGTTGATGTTGCAGTGGTAGATTCGGGTTCGAAACGTCACCTGGGAGAAAAATTAACAGCAGAGCATTGCATTTTTAGCGGGAATAAAAAGGCCAAAAGTTTGTGGACACCAAATCCTTGACTCTTCCAAACGGTAATAAATGATCCCGCTATCCCATAATACTATACCGCCAATCGGGCGTCCCCACTCGGATAGTAAAACTAACTAACAAAAGAAATCCTCATATATTGAACCCCTTTAAAAACCACGCGGCATTCCCGGCATCGGAACACACACACACACACACACACACACACACACACACACACACACACACACACACACACACACACACACACACACACACACACACACACACACACACACAGAGAGAGAGAGAGAAAGCGTCTCACCTTGGGCGGTTTAAAGGGGTAGTCTGGAGTGAAGGCGATGTCGAGGAAGAACACGCCTCCCTCGTACACGGAGCCCGGGGGACCCAGGATGGTGGACCTCCACTCATAGACGTTGTCTCCTTTTGGACCGGCACTGGAACAAAACAAACAAACAAACAAACAAACAAACAAGACGACTGAAACTATTCACTTTAAAATCATTGGTTTTTTCTGTAGAGGAATATAAATAATACATTGATAGGAATAATAATAGGAATTTTTGGAAAATCCCCGGAATGTCGGGTTTATGAGACACTGATGGAAGTCTGGATCGGCTAAAACGGGATCGACTTTAATATTAAATAGCGAAAAATGATAAAAAAAAAAGGATAGTATTAAAAAAAAGCATTTAAAAAAATAAATAAATAAATAAATAAGACCTTGCCGTTTGCCCTGGAGGAGAAAAAAAAAACCCCGTTCTGGAAACCGGTTTGGATTTGGAAAGCGAACTGAAATGTGAAACGTAAACGCAACATCATCGGCGCTTATAACAGAACCGCAATCGTCTCATTTCCCCCTAATTATACACAACCATTACAGTAAAATCCCTCTGTAACTGCGCCGTTTGAAGCCGACTCCGCCCACTCCACTGACTCCGCCCACTCGCCCGAGCAAAAAGTTTACACACCCCTGCGTATCATTTTCCGATATTGTACATTAAATACGGAAACTAGGAGAAAAAAAATTGCGGCGTAAAGAATTCCGTTTAAGCCGCCACTCGTGGGCCCTTGAGTAAGGCCCTTAACAGCGCACACTGCAGAGCATTCCCGGTCCCGGCAGTGACGTGCACATGGCGTCGCATTCGTCATCGTTCACTTCCGAAAACCACCAGAGGTTATGAATGAGTGTCACATGACCTCACATCACATGACCCGAGTCTTAACGAAAGTCACGTCTGATGATTTACGCCATTTAAAACATCGTTACTTTACGACAGAGTTTTGTTTCCATATTGTAAACAAATAAATTGCACATTTGCATAAAGCGGCCAAATTTTATTTGTATTTAGGCGACGACAAACGCAAACAATAAACATCGATAAATTAGTCGTCTCGCGGCGTAAAAAGCAGCCTGACTGTTCGGCCCGAGCCAATGTTTCTCAACACACAGATATCACTGCGCTGTATACACCGAAGAAAACAACAACAACAAACAACAACAACAACACCTGAGTAAAGCTAATAAACCCAAAAATAAGGAAAATGGAAAACTACGAAGGAACGTTTAAAAAGGAAACCGTCGCCCGAGTGTGTGTGTGTGTGTGTGTGTGCGTGTGTGTGTGTACTGAACGTTCAGGCGGAAATTTCGTACAAAACAAATCCTCTTCATTTATAGCCGCACTTTCAGTAGAAATAAAAGTCTCCGACGGCGTTCCTCGCCACACGGACCGGAGGAACATTTCCCAGAAGGTCTGCGCAGACGAGGAACGAGGTCGCGCCACTCTGGAATGTTTGGAATGCCAAACGCGTGACGGGACACCCGGCGGCACAAGAGGTGGAGGGAACGCTGGGAAACGAGGGATCGAGGAGAAGCGTGGAAACTTCTTACTGCGGATGGCAGGATGCCTGCAGGATAAAGGCGGGACCAGAGAGTCGGGTCGGGAATGTCGGGAATGACGCTACAGATCCACTGTAAGACGCCGAATCTTCGTCATGTCCAAGTGCACAAGGAGCTTGGTTTGGTTTGGTTTGGGTATCAGTACATGCGTTGAGGGACAAACAGACGATACAGATGTGAAACAGCAGCACCGTGACCAGGACGTTTACGGAAGACGATCCGCAGGACGGAAAAAAAAAGGAGCTTTTTATTGCCGGATTTGTGAAACACGACGCTCAGTTTCAGCCATTCATGTTTTTAGATATCAAAGTAAATAAATGTACTTATTTACATCTTTAAAAAGGGCAACCATAAACACACTTTAATAAACAAATTATATTTAAAAAAATTGCATTTTTTTAATTAAAAAATTAAATACCAGATTTATAAGATATATTGTGAAAGAAGGGGCACGGTGGTTTAGTGTTTAGCACGTTCGCCTCACACCGCCAGGGTCCGGGTTCGATTCCCGTCTCGGCCATGTGTGTGTGGAGTTTGTGCATGTTCTTCTCCCCGTGTCTCAGGGGGTTTTTCTCCGGGTTCTCCGGTTTCCTCCCCCGGTCCAAAAACATGCACGGTAGGTTGATTGGCACCTTGGAAAATTGTCCCTAGTGTATGAATGTGTGTGTGTGTGTGTGTGTGTGTGTGTGTGTGTGTGATGGGTTGGCATTCCATCCAGGGTGTATCCTGCCTTAATGCCCATAGACGCCTGAGATAGACACAGACTCCCCGTGACCCGAGGGAAGATCGGATAAAGCGCTAGAAGATGAATGAATGATGAATATTGTGAAAGAAAGGAGAGATATTTGTAAAGGATTTGATGTATTTATTTATTTTTAAATGATGTGTGTAAACATTGGCGGTGCTGCACGACCAAATGTGAGAAAAGAGAAAACCCAGAGCACTCAACCTCTCACTCACACACACTCACACACACACACACACACACACACACACACATTCAAATCTTCTGTCACTTACACATTTAAATGTGACAAATGAATTCAAATTTCAACTCGGCAGATTTTCAAACTCCACAAAAGCATCATCATCATCATCATCATCATCATCATCTCCCAAAGTGTTAATCCTAACACACACACACACACACACACGATGTAAACATCTGATCCGAATGGGATTCTCCCCCCCCCCCCCCCCCCCCCCCCCCCCCCCCCGCAGATGAAGCTGCAGCGACACCAAATCGGACACTGCACACTTTCATTCACACGACAACATCAGATAAGGTTCTGAAACACCCTCCAGACCCGACTCCTCCCTCTCTCTCTCACACACACACACACACACACACACACACACACACACACACACACACACACACCCCTCCAGCGTGGTTTACCTGCAGTTCGGCGGAGGATCCAACATGATGTCAGCGAGTTCTTTCTGAATCCTGGAGGAGGAAAACACACATTTAAGTTAGAGATTCGGGATTCGGAATTCTGCAACATTCCAGACTAATGTGACATTCAACACTGGAGTCGGGAATCTACACATGGTTCAGATCCTGCTGGAGTTTGGAGCGGCAGGAGAACGAGACGATGCAACGCTCCGGCAATGGAGGTCAAGACGCATCCGCAGACTCTCCAATATGCCTCAAGGGGCCCCACAGGACTCTCCAATCCCCTTCAAAAGGGCCCCTACAAGACTCTCCAACTCAAAGGGGCCCCCACAGGACGCTCCAATCCCCTTCAAAGGGGCCCCCACAGGACGCTCCAATCCCCTTCAAAGGGGCCCCCACAGGACGCTCCAATCCCCTTCAAGAGGCCCCCAGACTCCCCAATCACCTTAAAAGGGCCCTGAGGACTCTCATATACCAGTCAAGGTGCAGTAGAGCAGACCTACAGCACCCCATTCATCTCCTCAACCACCATCGTTACACTTCTACACTGAAGGGAAAAGGAGGACGAATGAAACATTCCGGTTCCTCTTCAGAAGGTCAGAGGAACGAGTGATGAGGAGGACGACAATATTAACATCACACCTCATCCATCTGCAGGTCGAACCGACGCTCCTGTTCTGCATGTTCTAACGTCCGATCCCGTCCAACATTCCAGGTGTGTATTCCCAACACAGGGATCAAGTGATCTCCAAATGTGTGTGTGTGTGTGTGTGCGCAGAAGGTCTACTGACCGTTTGGCGCTGGTGGACAGGAGTTTGGAGTTCTTGTTGACGTTAACTTTGCTCTCTCGTTTCTTGCTGGGCGTGTCTTTCTCCGACTGCTGATGGATGGAGGAGGACGACGACAATGATGATGATGATGAAGAGGAGGAACTAGAGCCGGCTCGTGAATCCTCGTCCGACATCCTCGCCACCTAGAGGAGGGAAAAAGTTTAATAGTGTGATGGTACGAAAGGTGGAGAACCAAGAGAGAGAGAGGGAGATAGGAAAGAGAGAGGAGAGAGAGAGAGAGAGAGAAAAGAAGAGTCAAATAGTTAGATTCGAGAGAGAGGAGAGAGTGAGAGATAGAGAGAGGGGGTGAGAGATAGAGGGGGGGGTGAGAGATAGAGGGGGGATAGGGAGGGGGGATATGGAGGGTGGGAGGAGAGGAAAGAGAGAGCAGAGAGAGTAGAGAGAGGAGAGAGGAGAGAGAGAGAGAGTAGAGAGAGAGAAGGAGAGAGAGAGAGGAGAGAAAGAGATAAGGCAAGCTAGAGAGATAGAGGGGATAGCTAGAGAGAGAAAAGAGGAACGTCGAGAGAGAGAAATAGAGAGAGGAAAGAGATAGAGGCAAGAGAGAGAGGCAAGCGATAGAGATAGAGGAGAATAAGAGAGAGAGAGAGAAGAGAGAGAGGCAGAGAGAGAGAGATAGAGAAGAGAGAGAGATCGAGGCAAGAGAGAGAGAGAGAGATGAGCAAGAGAGAGGGAGAGAGAGAGAGGGAAAGGGAAGAGGAGGGAGAAAGAGAGAGAGAAGCGAGAGAGAGAGAGGATAGAGTGGAGAGAGAGAGAGAGAGGGAGAGAGAGATCTAGAGAGAGAGGAAAAGAGAGAGAGAGATAGGGCAAGAGAGATCGAGGAAAGAGAGAGAGAGAGCTCTTCCCTCTCTCTGAGAATTTTCTCTCTCTCCTCTCTCTCGCGCAGAGAGATCTCTCTCTTCTCTTTAGAGAGAGAGAGAGAGAGAGAGATAGAGAAGAGAGAGAGAGAGAGAGAGAGAGAGAGAGAGAGAGAGAGAGAGAAGAGAGAGAGAGATCTTGATAGAGAGAGAGATCTCCCCCCTTCAAAGAGAGAGAGAAAGAGAGAGAGCAAGAGAGATAGAGGAGATAGAGGGAGAGAGAGAGAGAGAAAGGAGAGAGAGACGGCGAGAGAAGAGGGGGGAAGGGAAAGAAAGAGAGGGAAAGAAAGGCGAGAGGAAACGAGATAGAGGAGAGAGAGAGAGAGATGAGAGAGAGAGAGAGAGATTGAGATGGTGATTGGTTTCATAACCCTGAATATAAACGGAGATTAACCCACTGACCCTGACTTTACTCCGGAACCGAAGATGGTGGGTGTGGTGTCTCACTCTCACACACACACACACACACACACACACACACACACACACACCACACACCACCACACACCGCTACACATCTACAACTGCCCGGTTAAAGTGCGCGAGCAGAACCGAGTAAACGACTGGGCGAAAACCCCGAGCGCGTGAACGACACACACACACACACACACACACACACACCTTTGCTTTTTCGGGATTTGCCCTCCCCCTCCAGGCCCCCCCTCCAGTCCTCGAGTTGCGCAAACTTCAACCGGTTCGATTAACAAAAACAAACAAACAACAAACAAACAAAAACCCCAAACGATGGTCGGTGCTTCTCCTGCTTCACGGCGGCTCGTGCTCAAGCACGCGACCGGACCAAACAACACACCGACCGACCGACCGACCGGAGTCCCTCATACACACACACACACACACACACACACACACACACACACACACACACACACACCACACACACACACACACACACACACGCGTTCTCTCTCTCCGGTATAGAAAACACACAGATCTGATCTCCGTTGTTGTTGTTGTTGTTGTTGTTGTTTTTCTCTCCTTCAAATCGATCTACCTTTCTTTCTTTGTGTCTGCGCGAGCCTCTTCCGCCGCCTGGACGCGCGTGCTTGTAGTCGCCCTCGCGCCGAGCGGAAGTGCGCGAGCCCGCAGCAGCAGGGAGACCGGCCCTCTGTGTGTGAGTGTGTGAGTGTGTGAGTGTGTGTGTGTGTGTGTGTGTGTGTGTTTTCCGGTATCACGATCAGGACCAGTTACGAATTAAACAAACATAAATAAATAAGTAAATAATTAAAAAAAAAAAGCTACGCACGTTTCCGGAGCGCGTGTCGCGTTACTGCTGTGCACGGCGGGGCCTTTGATGTTGTGACGTCACATTCCGATTTTTTTTTTGGAGGTGATTAGACACGCTTGGAAGGCAATCAGGGTTTTTTTTAATTCGCCAGCCAGAATGCAACACCTCCAAACACACACACACACACACACACACACACACACACACACACACACACACACACACACACACACACACACACACACACACACACACACACACACACACACACACACACACACACACACACACTGGTAGCCCAGTGGTTAAGGTGTTGGACTCTGGACTGGAAGTGGGGTTCAAACCAAAAAAACACAACCCCGCCACCACCAAGCTGCCTCTAATGGGCCCTTGAGCAAGGCCCTTAACCCTCAACCCTCAATTGCACAGTTGTAAGTCGCTGTGGATAAGAGTGTCTGCCAAATGCCATAAATATAAACAACACACACACACACACACACTCCTACCACCCAGGAAAAGAGATTCCAAAGCATTCCCTTGGTATTCTCTTGGCAACGGCGTATCAGGTGCATTACTATATATATATATATATATATATATATATATATATATATATATATATATATATATATATATATATATATATATATATATATATAAAATCCTTGATGCTGATGTACATAACTCACAAACAAACTCACAAACAATCAAACAAACATTTTTTCCCAATCAACATTCATTTTTCTTGTTTCAGCTCGACTTACATTTATCTCATCCGAGGGCCATGCTCAGGGGCCCAGGAATTGGTAGCTTGGTTTGGGTGGGATTTGAACTCATGACCTTCAGCTCCGAACTCCCAAACTGCCTGAACCAATAAACTTCCACCTTCTCTAAATACGTACCAAATGCAACCGGAATTCCCCTTTGTGTTATTTCACTTACCCCCAATCAATTTGTGTCATAATGAGTGTGTGTGTGTGTGTGTGTGTGTGTGTGTGTGTGTGTGTGTGTGTGTGTGTGTGTGTGTGTGTGTGTGTGTGTGTGTGTGAGAGACCTCAATTTTACACCATGGGGGGGGAAACAAATCAATTTTAAATGCAAAAACATTGTTTCTCATTGAACATTGAAAGGCAGTAAAAAACACAACAACACACACACACACACACACGCACACACGCACACATACATATACACCCACACACACATACACAGGGAGGTGTTGGCTTAGTGGTAAAGTGTTGGACTCTGGACCAGAAGATCGCAGGTTCAAACCCCACCACCACCAGCAAGCTGCCACTAGTGGGCCCTTGAGCAAGCAAGGCCCTTAACCCTCAATTGCTCAGTTGTAAGAAGTCGCTCTGGATAAGGGGGTCATCTGCCAAATGCCGCAAATGTAAATGTACACACACACACACACACACACACACACCACACACAATACACACACACACACACATACATATACAACAACACACATACACAAACATATACACACTAACACCACACACACACACACACACCTTCTGAGAGCCTTATTTGCATAAACACAATCAGGAGAACCTCATCAGTGCTGAGATCTTACATTGGATGCGACCGGGACGGATATTTGGGGTTTCGATCTCATTCTCTTCCCTAAAATCTCATTGTGACGAAACCGCTACGGGTTTATTTTCCCCCCCTCCCCACTGTTTTTTTTTTTTGCCCTGTTGTACCCATATTCTTCCCATTCTGCCACCACTCATTCCTCTCCCTTCCCCCGCCACCATTAAAGCTCTTTGTATTTGTAACAGGATGGGTTTCAAGGTCTTCTTTTCCGCTCTGTTACACACACACAACACACACACACACACACACACACACACACACACACACACACACACACGGGTGAAGGGGGTAGTCAATCAACCTGTTTCCTGCCTGTCTTGCTGTCTGCTTGCATTACGTGCAGCCGACGATCAGACCCTGTTTTTTTGGGGGGGTTTTTTTACGTTTTTACGCCTCGGCTCGAGGAAACACCTGATCATGTGATCTCTGCGCAATCGCCACTCGTTCCCAATCCGATTCCCGGGAGACGCTCCGCCAGACGCTCCACGTTATTACTCAATACCTCCGTTATGAGAGTTAGAAAAAAAATGGGAGGCCCTGAGGACTGTTATAAATAATCCCAATGTTCCGGACAGCCGTCTGGTCTGGAAAGATAATGGATACAGAGTTCGGACTGAGATGTGATCCTGAGTGTAATCCCATTCCGAAAACACCTGCACGATGGCACGTTTTTCCTTCCTCAGGACGGAACGCAATAAAAGTGTAACATATATATATATATATATATATATATATATATATATATATATATATATATATATATATATATAATTTCGTCTGTTTTTCTAGCCGGCTAGACGTTTTTTTTGTTTGTTTTTTTAAACAAAATGTAGCTGCTCATTTTCCCAAAACATTCCCAATTCCCGATTGAATATTATAATTAATATTCATTCATTCATTCATTCATTCTTCTAGCTTTAATCTTCTAGCGCTTATATCCGATCTTCCCTCGGGTCACGGGGAGTCTGTGTCTATCTCAGGCGTCTATGGGCATTAAGGCAGGATACACCCTGGATGGAATGCCAACCCATCACACACACACACACACACACACACACCACACACACACACACACATTCACACACACACACACATTCATACACTAGGGATAGGGACAATTTCCAAGGTGCCAATCAATCTACCGTGCATGTTTTTGGACCGGGGGAGGAAACCGGAGAACCCGGAGAAAAAACCCCCTGAGACACGGGGAGAACGGGGAGAACATGCACAAACTCCACACACACATGGCCGAGACGGGAATCGAACCCGGACCCTGGTGGTGTGAGGCGAACGTGCTAACCACTAAACCACCACGTGACCTTTGATTGAATATTTCCATTAAGGAAAACGTTCTGTAGAAATGTTCACCTCCTGAGCCGTAGGGGGCGCTATAAAAAAAATCACCAGCAGCGGACGCATGTTTCAGCTCAACACGTCATTTTTTTATTCACTCGGTTACTTGCAGAGCATCGGTCGGATTTTCTCTCAGAATGCGCATTTATTTATTTATTTGTTTGTTTACATCGAGCTGCCGTGGGCTGCGCGGGACAGCGAGCTGCAGGCTGCGTTTTCGGAATAAACAGGCCGCTTCCATAGTGTTCCACATATACAACTTAACAAAGCTGAGATTTCAAAAACAAAAACAAAAAATAACAAATAAAAATAACGGGGAGGAAAAAAAAAACAAATAATGTCTGCTTCATTTAAAACAAATAAACAAACAAACAAACACAAAATTCAGTGATCACGTTGTTTCGAGCGTCTTCCAGGATCCGGGGAAAGAAAAAATAAAAAAAAATAAAAACACAAACAAAACAAAAAAAAAAAACAATAGCTAGAACGGTCATAATAGCAATGTAACATTACAAATAATAAAGCTTTTGATGACCATGCCAACATTCAGTGTATTCGGGGAGAAAAAAACAAAAACAAAAACAAAAAAAAAAACAAAAAACAATACAATCCTGATCAGGTTGCTCTTAGTATGCATACACTGTATAAAAAAAGCGTTCAAGTCAACAAGAAAAAAAACGAAGGAGAGTTCGTCGTGGGAGGAGGAGGAGTGGGGGGGGGGTGGCGATGGAGCTCTGAAGAAGAAGAAGAACAGGAAGGTCTATGTGGCGTAGCGTTTGGTCCACTGTTTGGCTATCCTGTCGTGCTCCGCTCTGTTGGTCAGGTACTGTGTGGCGATGCTTCCCACCAGTGGATCGGCTGCGGACGAGAAGATAAAGGAGAAGATGAATATTGTGTGTTCAAAACCCTCGAGCGAAACCCGGATAAAACCTCCCTCGAGCTCGTGCGCCATGCACTTTTCTTTCTTAGCGTAGTTCTTTCCCCCTCCCACTAGGGGGCGCCACAACAGATTAGATTTGGCGCATGTGTGTACGCTCCTTCCTAACGCAAACCCCCCCCGACCCCCCCCCCCTTTTTATCCGGGCTTATGCAAAATCCTAACGGCACACCGAGCTACTGTGGGACGCTCTGGTGTCGGCTCGGATGGGACTCAAACCTGCAACGTTTCGCTCCCAAATTCCGTCAAAGTGCAGTGTGTGTGTGTGTGTGTGTGTGTGTGTGTGTGTGTGTGTGTGTGTGTGTGTGTGTGTGTGTGTCCACAAAGTCCTCACTTTTTCCCACCTCACACTCACAAGGACCAGGGATCCAATACAAATTTTATTGGTCTCACACACACAACACACACACACACACACACACACACACACACACACACACACACACACACACACACACACACACACACGCACACACACACACACACACACAAACACACAGTACGACATGTCCAACATGAAAAAGAAAAATATTTATAATAAATAAATGGAAAAATAAAAACAGAGTGTGTAAAAGAAATAGGAATGGAGTAAAAACAAAGAAAAACGAACAAAACAAACAAACAAACAAACAAACAAATATATATATAATGGATGATATTGTGCGTGTTAAAGGGTGTCTATTTTAAAGCGACGTCATGATTATTATTCAATTAAATTCAAATTAATTTTCTTCCTTCCTGTGAGGAGGTTAAAGGGGGCGGAGTCTCGATACGATCAGATCATCAGCATTAATCACTGACCCCACAAATCAAAGGTTCTCCTTTCAGAGCCGTGAGCGTGTGTGTGTGTGTGTGTGTGTGTGTGTGTGTGTGTGTGTGTGTGTGTGTGTGTGTGTGTGTGAGAGACGAGAGGAAGCGAAGGGTTAATTAAGTGTCGTCGCACCCTGGGCCCCGTCGTCTCATTGATCTTTTCGGCATGAATAGCACCTTCAAGGGTGGTGATGACGGCGGTGGTACGGGGTGATCGGGGGCGGGGTCTAGTTTAGGGGCGGAGACACAGTGCAGGGGGGGAGGGTAGATGTTCCTCCTCATCCCTGCACTGAGAGCTGTGGCAACCTCCTGGCAAACAGCTGCAGGAATGTCACCCCGTGTGGTAGAAAATGGTACTGCAAGTTATTGTTATATACTCAATATACTTAACTTTTTTTATAATGTGATAAATGAGTGTATTTTAATATAACATTTACGACATGACTATGATGTCGCCGAAGAACGCAAAAACATTTACCGAGTGCATGTTGATAGATGAAATCCAACCTGCTATTTACTGTATAATAATAATAATAAAATATTTACTGTATAATTCTACCAGGTAATTCAGGATTCACCCAATAGAATTGAGTTTCTCGATCACATGACATTATTGCTTCTCTCTGATTGGTTCTCATCTCCATTATTCCTTAAATTTGACATTTTTGGCAGATAATAGTTTGTGTTGTTTCTCCAGGACCTGTGTTGTGGTGTTTGTGATGGTTCGTTTATCTCACCGGGGTTGCAGTCTGTGAGGAGAGAGCAGATGGAGAGCAGAACCTTGGAGATGGTGAGCGCTGGACTCCAGTTGTCCTTCAGGATGTCCAGGCAGATCACGCCCTGACTGTTGATGTTGCAGTGGTAGATTCGGGTTCGAAACGTCACCTGGGAGAAAAGAGGCAGAGCGGAGAAGGTCTGAGCGTGGAGCCTGTAAACGTTCCTGTAAACGTTCCTGTAAACGTTCCTGTAAACGTTCCTGTAAACGTTCCTGCTGGTTATTTGTTCCAAAAACGACCAGAAATCAAACTAATCTTAGCAGCGGTGAATCTGTTCATTACTATGTATTCAGACCGCGCGCGTGTGTGTGTGTGTGTGTGTGTGCTGGTGATTTTCCCATTGAAGGACATTTTCTCCATCAATCTTTCCAAGAAACTCCTTCAAACTACTTGACCTTCAGAACGACCTTCAGAAAGAAAGAAAACCCTCACTGAAGATCGAGGGGTCGACGCCCGGACCGGACCCGAGTGTAAAAATACACATCACACAAACACACACTTTCACTCCTTAATAACTCCTCGTGTACCATTTCTGTCTGCTCGGTAAACACGGGAATAAAAACAAGCAGGGAAAAGATTCGACGACACGCCACACACACACACACACACACACACACACACCATTCGACACACACACACACACACACACACACACACACACACACACACACACGCACACACACACACGCACTGCGAAAATCTGAAATTCTTCTGTCTCACCTTGGGCGGTTTAAAGGGGTAGTCTGGAGTGAAGGCGATGTCGAGGAAGAACACGCCTCCCTCGTACACGGAGCCCGGGGGACCCAGGATGGTGGACCTCCACTCATAGATGTTGTCTCCTTTTGGACCGGCACTGGAACACAACAACAAAACACAGACACAGTGATTTAAGGGAAACGTGGACGTGGTTCAGGAGCTCGAATGTCCTGCTCACACACTGCAAACGTCCCACACACACACACACACACGTCCCGGACACGCCCCAGTACTTGTCCCACACACACACACACCTGCCACACATGCCATGGACACGGACAAGTCTAGGACACGCCCCCGCATAAGTCCCAGACACGCCCCCACATACGTGCCAGACACGCCCCCGCATAACGCCCCCGCATTCCATGACACCCGCCCCGCATAACGCCCCCCCCCAACACGCCCCCGCATAAGTCGCAGACACGCCCCCGCATAAGTGCCCCCAGACACGCCCCCGCATACGTGCCAGACACGCCCCCGCATAAGTTCCCAACACGCCCCCGCATAAGTCGCAGACACGCCCCCGCATAAGTGCCAGACACGCCCCCGCATACGTGCCAGACACGCCCCCGCATAAGTCCCAGACACGCCCCCGCATACGTGCCAGACACGCCCCCGCATAAGTCCCAGACACGCCCCCATAAGTCCCAGACACGCCCCCGCATAAGTAAGCCGCAGACACGCCCCCGCATAAGTCCAGACACGCCCCCGCATAAGTCCCAGACACGCCCCTGCATAAGTCCCAGACACGCCCCTGCATAAGTCCCAGACACAACCCCCGCATAGGTGTAAGACACGCCCCCCACACAAGTCCCAGACACACCCCTGCATAAGTGCCAGACACGCCCCCCACACATCACACACTATTCAGTGAACATTTCAGTGAACAGACACACACACACACACACACACACACACACACACACATACACTATGGACAGCTGCTAGCAGAAGGACACCACTGTTCAGATCTCCGTCCTTCCCGTCACCACAGGGAGCAGCTGATCTTATTCTAAATCCAGAACACGACTCGGCCAGTTGCCCCGCCCCTTTTCTCCTCCTCCTTCATCTCGTCCTCCTTCATCTCGTCCTCCTTCATCTCGTCCTCCAGACACTGAGCGCGATCCAAAGTGCAGTGTGATGTAGGAGATGTGGAGAAGAGGAACAGATGTGTGTGTGAGGGAAAAGGAGCAAAAACACACAGGAAGTAATCACGAGCAGGGGGAAAGAACTGTACTGTAAAAAGAGGAGCGAGGAAAAGTGAAAAGTGGTGTGTGTGTGTGTGTGTGTGTGTGTGTGTGTGTGTGTGTGTGTGTGTGTGTGTGTGTGTGTGTGTAACAGGAAGTAGTGTGTAAAGCAATACTATAAAACAGCTCTTCATTCTTTCCCTTTCTCTCCCTCTCTGTTTCCATCAGGCCATGGACCAAACTGCCAGCCCTGTGTGTGTGTGTGTGTGTGTGTGTGTGTGTGTGTGTGTGTGTGTGTGTGTGTGTGTGTGTGTGTGTGTGTGTGTGTGTAAGGGCTTTGTTAAATGCCTACACTGCTCCCTTATATCGAACACAGCCATTTTACACACACAGCACATCTGGAGCAGCTTTGAGACGGCAAGCACTACATCTCGTTTTTCTCTCGTGTGTGTGTGTGTGTGTGTGTGTGTGTGTGTGTGTGTGTGTGTGTGTGTGTGTGTGTTTTCTGCCAGATGGCCAACTCCGCTCTCTGTCCTTCTCATGTGAAGCTCATACTAATGAAAGATGTTCAAAAGCAAAATCCCTGAGCAGGAGATCTGAGCTTAGCGATCGTCTGCTGCAGCCGTTCTGCATGTCAACTCTACTGAGAAGATGTTTCACTGGAGATTGTGGACTTTCTTTGTGTAGTTTTGTGGAGATTTGTGTAGTTTTGTGTAGTTTTGTGGAGATTTGTGTAGTTTTGTGGAGTTTTGTGGAGATTTGTGTAGTTTTGTGGTGAGTTTTGTGTATTTTGTGGAGTTTTGTGTAGTTTTGTGGATTTGTGTAGTTTTGTGTAGTTTTGTGTATTGTAGTTTGTGGAGATTTGTGTAGTTTGTGATTTTTGTTTTGTAGATTTTGTGTAGTTTTGTGTAGTTTTGTGTAGTTTTGTGGAGATTTGTATTTTTTGTGTAGTGGAGATTTGTGTATTTTTGTGGATTTGTGTATTTTTGTGTAGTTTTGTGGAGATTTTTGTAGTTTTGTGTAGTTTTGTGGAGATTTGTGTATTTTTGTTTTGTAGTTTTTGTGGATTTGTGATTTTTGTGTAGTTTTGTGTACCCGTTTTTGTGGAGTTTTGTGTAGTTTTGTGGAGATTTGTGTAGTTTTGTGTGTTTTTGTTTTGTGTAGTTTTGTGGATATTTGTGTATTTTTGTGTAGTTTTGTGGATATTTGTGTAGTTTTATGGAGATGAATTCAGCCAGAAGCATGGTAGTGAAAGTCAGGTAGTGATGGAGGTGAGAAGGTGAGCAGGCCTCACATTCATCTCAAAAGGCTTTAAAGCTCTACAGAGGATTCTTTTGTTAACTCATGGAATGTAAAAATCTTCAGGGGACCGATTTTGGGGTTTCCATTTCCAAACACTGGTTTGTGAGATGTGTTTGGATGAAGAACAACATGTGTGTGTGTGTGTGTGTGTGTGTGTGTGTGTGTGTGTGTGTGTGTGTTCAGATACTTTTGCTGTGCTTTGCTCATCAGTGGACGTTTTTGATGAGAATTCAGAGCGTTGGCTTTTAGGAAGTGAGAGCGACGCCGCGAGCGAGACGTAAAAGAGGAAGCGGATCATTTTACGCCTAAAAACAAAAACAGAAACAAGACAAAAAAAATATTGTTTGGAAAGAAAAACAAAAGCCTCAGAGGAACAAATGATCCGATCCGAAACACACGATCCGGAACGCCGAGGAGTCCGGAACGCCGAGGAGTCCGGAACGCCGAGGAGTCGGGAACGCCGCCTTCACCCTGAGCACGTTCCCATCATCCGAAGCTCCGCACTGCACCGAGAAACCAGCGCAGGACATGTAGCATCACTGCCAGTCACTCCTCCACTTCTCATTTTTCTCTCTCCATCTCTCTCTCTCTCTCTATCCATCTCTCTCTATCTCTGTCTCTCTATATCTATCTATCTATCTACCCCTCCCCTTTCTCTCTCTTTTTCCCTCTGAATATTTTTAGTTCAGGAATATAAAAAAAAAATTAATATAGAAATGCAAAAAAAACACTGAAACTCGCCTCGGGGAAAGAGAAAGTGTTTTTATCATTACTGTACGAGTGAGTCACAATTTAGTGCACATGAGAAAAAAATGGAGAGACGTGGAGAAAAAGCGTGGAGAAAGAGAGACAGGAGGAGATATGCCAAGGAGGAGGGGAGAAAATGGGGAGAAAATGGAGAGAAAATCAAGAGAAAATGGAGAGAAAATGGTCAGGCAGACAGACATGTTAAGAGAAATGAAACATGGAGAGAAAATGGAGAGACACCGGGAGACATGAAGAGAAAATGGAGAGATATGGCGAGACAAGAAGAGACAACAGAGACACGGAATGAGACGGGGGAGAAAACGGAGAGACGAGGAGAGAAAACAGGAGTGAGAGAGTAAAAACAGACGGTGAGAAAGAGTGAGGTTTCTGCCGAAGTTCCCCGAGTGCGTCAGCTGCAGTCTGGGCTGAGATCCAGTTCTCACAAGCCAGAATAATAAACATGCTGTCATTCACTGTGTGTGTGTGTGTGTGTGTGTGTGTGTGTGTGTGTGTGTATCATGCTACACCCCCAACACCACCACGAACACCAAGCCTCCCAAAAAAAAAAGCCAGGGAGAAATGAGTGATGAGTTCTGCGTTATCAAAGTGACCGACTGTTTCTCACACATCCGTTTTCCCACCGAAGGAAAAAAATGAAGTGTGAAGGAAGTGAACCGAAAACCAGCAGCAGATGAACCTCGGGCCTCGACACAAACGCCTCGCGGCGCGCCTTCGACACAGGACGCAGAGAAGATTCATTTCGCTTCCCAGTTATTTAATTATTATTATTAATAATTATTAGTAATAGCTAGAACAATAGCTTCCGGATTGAGGATCAGAAGGTCATGAGATCAAATCCCCTTACATATAAAGCATGAGGAGAAACACCCGTATCCCTTCTCATTCAACACCGAGCAGTTGTGGGTTAAGGGCCTTCAACAAAGGCCCAGCGCAGGTGGGATTGGGATTTGAACACGTGACCTTCTGATGAGAAGTCCATCATCTTATAAACACACAGCCACACGCTGCACACACATTTACACAACACACACCACACACACTGCACATACTACACACACTGTACACACAACACACACACACACATACACACACACACACATGCACACACACACACACATACACACAATACACACACTGTAACACACTACACAACACGCACACACTGCACATACTACACACACTGCACACACATTTACACAACACACACCACACACACTGCACATACTACACACACATTTACACTACACACACTACACACACACACTGCAAACATACTACCACACACATTTCCACTACACACTCATTTCCACTACCTACACACACACACACTTACACACACACACTACACACACACACACACTGCACACACATACACACACACTACACACACACACACACATTCACACACTACACTACACACACTGCACACACACACACTGCACACACTCACACACACACTGACTACACACACTGCACACACTACACACACTGCACACACATTTACACAACACACACCACACACACTGCACATACTACACACACATTTACACTACACACACACACACACACATACACACACACTCCACTACACACACATTTACACTACACACACATTTCCACTACACACACACACACACACACACACACACACACACACACACACTGCACACACTCACTACACATACTACTACACACATTTACACTACACACACACACATTGCACACACTACACACATCACACACTACACACACCACACACACTGCACATACTACACACATTTACACTACACACACCACACACACTGCACATACTACACACACTGCACACACTGCACATACACAACACTGCACACTACACACACTACACACACACACTGACTACACACATACACACACAGTTTACACAACACACACCACACACACTGCACACACACACAACACACACACACACACACATACACACACACAACACAACATTACACACCACACACACTGCACATACTCCACACACACTACACTACACACACACACACACACACACTACACCCCACACACTGCACAGACTACACACACATTTAACACATAACACTACACACACCACACACACACACTACAACTACACACACATTTACACACACACCACACTCACAATACACACTGCACACTGCACACATACACACACACATTACACAACACACAACACACACACACACTGCACATCACACACTACACACACCACACACACACACTGCACATACTACACACACATTTACACTACACACACACTTACACTGCACATACTACACACACTACACTACCACCACACACTACACCTTTACACTACACACACCCACACTACACACGCTGCACACTGAACTTACACACTCACACACACACCACACTACACACTACACACACAACACACCTACACACACACACACACACTGCACATACTACACCACCCTACACACACTGTACACACACACACACACACTTACAACACACATACCACACACACTGACATACCACACTGCACATGCACTACTACACACATTTACACTACACACACACACACACATACTACACACTGCACACACACACACACTACACACACTGCACACACTGCACACACACACTACACACACTGCACACACACTGCACACACTGCACACTCACCGCAGGTCTCACACTGCACACACTGCACACACTACACACTGCTGGAAGAAGCCATGAACGTGTTTTTTTTTAGACTATAAAGACTAAATCTGAATTCCCCACAGAACCCTAATGTGTAAATGCCCCTGCCCTTAAAGACAGGGTGCAATTACTTTAGCTCCTGTCATCTCCTGCTGTGAAACGTCCGCCGAGGCTCTAATAACGTTCATTAGATCTGTCAGCTCTGACACTGAAACAATACTCAGCCGAGAATAATATCCCGAGGAGGAGGGGGGAGGGGGAGGAGAGGGGGAGGAGGGAGGAGGGGGAGGGGCTTTGTTCACGCTTCCTGGAGAAAAGACGAATACGAACACCTGCACTGGACTCGCACTGCACGGGATTACGGAGCCATCACCTGCACCAGGAAGTCCTCGGGGTTTTAAAAGGAATACACAGTTGGATAAATTCCGGAACACTGGAATGTAACAGCTCAGGTCGACGCGCCTCGATCGCAAACTCGCCGAGGGAAAGGAGCGCGTATATTATACACGAGTCGGAATAACCGTACAGAAGGTCATAAAATATTTCCCTTCACTCGCACGAGGACACAAAATCCATCGGAATGTGGATTTTCCAAAAGATCGGAAGAACGCCGATTTACAGAATTCGCAAAGACATTCCCAATCCGGAGCAGGTGGGATTTAAGGGCTGAAGAACCCCAGCAATTGTAGTGTAATGCTGGGATTTGAACTCATGACCTTCCGATCTAAAGTGAGCTGCGGTCAGGTGTCCACAAACTTTTGGCCCTACGCAGTATAGAGCGCCATCCGTTTCTCTTTCTCTTTTAAAAAAAAACCCAAGTCTGGTAAAATAAAAAACCTGAGCAGGAAGTCGGAGGCCGCTCAGGAAAACTGTATTTATAGACTTTGTGAGATTTCGTTCTCTTTATTTGGAACTGAAGTCGGATCGCATTGATTTTGGCAGCCGGCGCAAAGTTTTTCCATCCAGAACAAATAAACAACGGGGGGAAAGAATAAAGTCTGGAAAATAGACTGTCGAAATAAAATCTTGTAGTTATGTGTGTATATATATATATATGTATATATATATATATATATATATCACTTTAACAGCGCTAATATTATTAAGGCATGTTATAACGCAGTGTGCATTACTATGTGAGGGATCCGCTCTTTCACTCGCGAATAAACAAAACCTGAACAACGAATAAATAAATAAAGGTTCAGTGCATCCACTCACACTTCCTAAATTCCCCCCAATGACGCCCCCTAGCTGCGCATTCACAACAGGTACGATCTCCTCACTATATTAGCGTATATTACCGTACGGAACCTTACGCAAGCGCATCGCATTCCCAAATCCGTATTACTGCAATAAAGCGCATTTTTACTGAACGCAATAAAGCGCTTCCGTATAACCTAAACACCGTATCACCAGTTTATATGGAAAAAGCAACCCGGAACACAATTCTTAAAGGAGCCACGTCCCATATTTTACACTTCAAACCAACACTAAACAAAATAACATTGTCATTAACAAATAAATTACTATTAACAGAATCATTTCTTAGTCGGGGTGTAAATTTTACAGTTCGGTGTGTACGTCACCTTTTACGTCATCTCGGGAAAATTTCGGTACATTTATGGGGAAGAAATATAAAACACAAAATTGCTTATGCTTTTATTAATGCTGTTTATTGTTATTATGATAATTATGATGAGTATAATATTAATTAGTATTATTAATATTTGCGATCTCATATATATATATATATATATATAATTTATTTTAATACAATTGAAAGCAATTTTTAATTAAATCCCTGCTTGGCTAAATAATATAAAATGATGTATTTTATAATATTTAATAATAAATAATAATAAAAAAAAACATCAAAGAAATCAAACATAAATAACGTCTAGACGAGGGTTTGGCTTTAACGACCTCGTTAGAGGAGTGGATTTGTGAGATGATCCTTGCTGAAGAGAAAAGTGGAAATAGGATTAAAAAAAAAAAAAAAAAAAAAACATTACCGTGACATTATAAACTAAATAAACACAAAAATGTATTAATGACGCATTACTGAGTTTTTGAAAGTTCCACTTGTGCTCTGTTTCTTTTCATGGCTGTAAGTGTTCAATAAGAGAGTGTGTGTGTGTGTGTGTGTGTGTGTGTTAGTATGTAGCCTACATTCCCTGTGAGCTGGATCCTGTGTATTTTCGGACTGAAGCGCGAGAGGAAAATCCCTCACAGGCCCCTGCGAGAGAAAAAAGAATCTTTTCAGGTCTTTGTATTTCGGGCTGAAAGCTCCGTGCGGCCGCTCGCGCCAGGCTTTTGTCCGTCCTCATTTTTGTGGACGAGGAAAGCAACACAAAGAAAAAAAAAAAAGAGAGAGAGAAATTCCAAGGCGTGTGGTGCGAGAGGTTCTCCGGGACGCCGGAGTTCACTTTCTCGCGTGTCCGAGCGCGACCCTGATGTAGTTCTGCCAACCTCTGACCCTCGGATACGCACTAAAACCCAACGTTACGAGTCTCCGGCGGCGTGTTGCGTAGCGACCTTTCCCGGAGGGGGCGGGTGTGGGTGTGTGGGGGTGAGCTCCTGGGATTTCCATGGCAACGGTATCGGATCGTGTTACGGCGGGACGCAACATGACGTGAAAACAGTGCAGGATCAGGAGGAGAACGCCACACACTCCGGTCTCTCGGATCTCTTCCGGGAAAACGTTCCGCTGGATATTGTGCGAGATTCCATTAAACCCGGGAATCACATCCCAGGATGGAGTTCAGGAGACAACTCACATAGAGCAGATCTTCACCGAGCTCCAGGTGTGTGTTTGGGGTCTCCAGGTGTGTGGACGTTTTTTTGTCCCGTATCGTTCCGGGTGTATCAAGCGATATTCCGATGCATCGGCGAAATTGATCCAGCGTTCCAATCCTGTACTGCTGTGTGGGATGTTCCCTGTATATAATACCCTGCCTCTATGTTCACACACACACACACACACACACACACACACACACACACACAGCTCGCCAGAATCCCTCGATTCCATCGGAAAAAAAAAAACACTACAGAAAATTAATTCCTTCATTTCCGGCCCACGTACATCTTTAAAAGATCTTTCCCCGTCTGCCCCGAACGCTTCCCTTCATCTCCTGCTCCTTTCATCAGGATGATTAGACCCTGACCAGCCGCCTGAATGAAGTACAGTGTGTGTGTGTGTGTGTGTGTGTGTGTGTGTGTGTGAAGGAGAAGAGAGAGAAACACCAGAAAGACATTATTCACCGCACCTCAAGAGACCCGCGGAAAAAAGAAAAAGAGAGAGAAAAAAAAAAGAAAGAAAACCTCTCCAGTCATCCGACACGGATCCGCGCTCCACGTCCTTGAGACGGGAATAAAAAAATAAAAGGCCGGAGCGGATTCGAGTCGGAGCTCAAAGTCATCTGTGGAGACTCTCGGGTGCTTTCATTGGTCTCTAAATATATATGTGTGTGTGTGTGTGTGTGTGTGTGTGTGTGTGTGTGTGTGTGTGTGTGATGCGAGAAGAACTGATGTGTAGGTCATGTGGTCTGAGATATTCCTGGTGTATTAGTGATTGGGAAAATCGAATCATTTTAGTGACTCGATTCTTTGAATCTCCTTCATCAAAAATGAACGAATCATTTTTTTGGAGTCATTTAGTTTATTATAGAAAATAAAATAAAATACTTTTAATAAAAAAACACCAACTTTAATGGGTCGATTCTGATTCGGAGTCAAGTGGTAAAGGAACGAACGACTCGGGACTCGAGGAGTCGAGAGCTGAACGACTCGATTCGGTTTCGCCGTGTACGAATCACTCTTCGAGACGACTCGTTCTTCTGACTCACCTTAAAGACTCGTTGACGAATCGTTCATGAGCGACTCATAACGGATGTGTACTTATTCACCGCTTTATACACTGTTCATACACACTGTATAGTTGTTTTGTTCTATGGGGGGGAAGTGTGTGTGTGTGTGTGTGTGTGTGTGTGTGTGGGGGGGGGGGGTTAGCCAAGCAAAGAAAATCTAGCGACACGGGGTAATAACAGCCGAATCGATTTAGCAATGCAGGGAATCGATTTGAACGCCACTCATAAATCGAGACGGATGACCGTGAATGGCGAGTGACATCGCATACGTGTGTGTGTGTGTGTGTGTGTGTGTGTGCGTGTGTGTGGTGTGTGAGTGTGTGAGACTTCACTTCTGAGAGCATCAGACCATCTGTCGAATTAAGGAGCTCTTCACACCAAAATAATCTCCTAGTCCCAAAAATACGATATACGAGATGACACACATAGCTAAACAAACAAACAAACAAACAAACAAATAAACAAATAAAAACAGCATCCTTTTCACCTACAATATTGATTTTTTTTCCTTCCTTCCGGCGAAGACCACCCCTCCCCATGGGCATGTAATAATGTCATGCATAATAATGTATTGTAAAGAGTGGACATGCCCTGCAGGCGAGTAGTCATGTCGCAACAGGGACCATCACGGATCAGGAATGCTCGTTAATCCCTAACGAGCGAGGCGGAGCAACAACAAAAACAAACACCTTAAGAGGAACCCGTCCGTGATCCTCCACACCTTTACGTTTCCATCAGCGTCCAAAAAGATCCATCAGGTCAAAGCGACTCCTCAGAATGATTCCTTAAAGCGATTCACTTCACCTCCAGCACAACAATTACACACACGCTCCAATTAGCTTCTGAAAAAAGGGTGGAGGAAAAAAAACTGAAAGAAACCGCTGTAAAATGTTCGACGGCATCAAAGCGGAGTGAAGACGGAGAACGAGGGGAAGAAGAGAGAGAGAGAGAGAGAGAGAGAGAGAGAGAGAGAGAGTCGTAAAGGTCAGGGTTCGAGGGGGGATGGCACGCGGCAGGAAGCGCACACAAAAGGGCACATAAAGTATTTAACAGGCCGCTATAAACAGCCGGGGGGGGGGGGGGGGGGGGGGGGGTGAGAAAGAGAGAACGAGCGTGAGAAAGAGAGAAGGGAGCGATGGAGAGAGGAAGAGGGAGGGATGGAGAGGTTTAATAAGACCCACAATTCAAATACACGCTATACACGCCAAAAGTAATGGGACACGGATCAGGATCTTATTTATTTGTTTGCTTATTTATTGCAGGAAAGAAATCAAGTAAAAAAAAATGAGTGTAAATAATGAATATGAATTAAAATTATTATAATATGAATTAAAATTAATAATAATTAGCGTTACACAAAACAACAAACAAAACATTTAAGTCACCTTGTACCAATTTTTTTTAAATACCCTCAAGGGGGCGCACTTGCAGGTCGTCGCCTTTTGACGATGCAGCATTTGGCACATGGCCTTATCTGAGCAGTTGAGAGTTAAGGGCCTTGCTCAAGGGCCCCACTAGTGGTGCTAATGGTGGTGTCTGGGATTTGAACCTGAGACCTTCAGGTCCACAGCCCGAATGCCTTACCCACTCCGATAAAACACCTCCGAGAATTTTTTAATATGATCTCCGTAAACGAGAACGCAGGCAAATTAGAGGCGATCACAGCCCCGTTTCGCTGCGGTATAAAAGCAATAAAGCGCTGGTGTCACTACACGGTTTATCCGGCGTGTTTTACTGCTCGCTCCTCGAGGCTGAGCGACGCGCTGCACCACGCGATACGGATATTTATAGGGTTGTGGTTTCCTCTCGGCATTTCAATCAAAGTAGGCCATGTGTCACGTCTTTGCTTCTCTTCAGTGTACGTCGCACACACACACACACACACACACACACACACACACACACACACACACACACATGGATCAGTCAAAAGCCGCATGATGTAAAACCCGTACACTTTCACTGAGCTTTTTAATATATAAATACATGTACACAGGAGGCTGAGAGCCGGGAATTCCCGAGGATTCCCGGGAAGCATAAACTCCGAATCCGGAACATGGGAGAGGAGAGTCAGGAGAGCGGAAACCCGTCGACAGTGCGAGGAAGAGAAAAGGCCGATTCGTATCCTGCCGAGACCCTATTGATTGTCCAGCACTGTTTGTTTAAAAAACACTATTTAAGGCTTATTCTGTGGAAAAGAGAGAGAAGAGAGAGAGAGAATTCCAGCGAGAGATGCGAGAGGAGATGGAGAGAGAGGAGAGAGATGAGGAGAGAGAGGGAGAGAGAGATGGACAGAGAGACCCCCGAGGCGAGATCCGGAGGAGGGCGAGGGAGGAGGGGAGAGGGAGAGGAGAGAGAGGAGGAGGTTGAGAGAGAGAGAGAGAGAGAGAGAGAGGGAGAGAGAGAGAATCTCAGCCAATAACACACTCGATTGCCTGGTATTAGAGGCGATTACGTTCCTAAAGCACACGCGAAATTGTGAAAAAGCGACAAATTTTATTGGCATTAAGGCAGGATACACCCTGGATGGAATGCCAACCCATCAAAGAGCACACACACACACACACACACACACACACACACACACACACACACACATTCATACACTAGGGACAATTTTCCAAGGTGCCAAATCAACCTACCGTGCATGTTTTTGGACCGGAGGAGGAAACCGGAGAACCCGGAGAAAAACCCCCCTGAGGACACGGGGAGAACATGCACAAACTCCACACACACACATGGACCGAGACGGGAATTCGAACCCGGACCCTGGCGGTGTGAGGCGAACGTGATAAACATTAAACCACCGTGCCTCCTCTAATTAATTAATTAATGAATCAATTAACAATTGAAAGTGTTTACTGACTACAGATTATATCTACAAAAAAGAAAATCACGATTGTTGTCTTTTTGTTGGCTGATAGGACATCACAAAACACACACACACACACACACACACACACACACACACACACACACACAAGGCCGACTCAGTCAAGCAGACAAAGAGGAACTGTGTGCCGTGTGTGTGCGTGTGTGTGTGTGTGTGTGTGTGTGTGTGTGTTGTGTGTGTGTGTGTGTGTGTGTGTGTGTGTGTGTGTGTGTGTGAGTGTGCAGCTTTATCGGGGTTATCGGGGTATTGACAGACGGCGGAGAGGATATAAATGGAGCTGACAGACCAGAGGCAGCTATAATTACACAAACATGTCAAAGCCGTGAACATAAACATTCACTCGGGTGTGAACTTTTCATTTCTTTATCCTCTTTGAACTGACAAAGCATAGCGGAGGGGAAAAAAGAAAGGGGGAAGATTTCATGACATTGAACGCAACAATTATTCCGTTTCCAGCTCTGAAAATCGAAACACACCTGTCCGTGTCCCGCCCCCCCCCCCCCCCCCCCCAAAAAAAAAAAAAAATAAAATAAAATCGTCGCCGTCTATATATATATAATATAAATATAAATAAATAATAAAAGACTAAAAAAAAAAAAAAAGCATCCAAATAAAATGAATTGACGGTGCAATTTTCCCTCTTTATCGCTTTTTAACTGATGCACAAACATAAACAGGAACAATTCCGACGTTCTTTTTTACGGAACGCCGTAAACAACAATTCCAGGAGGAAATATTATCATGTGGGTTGATGTTTTAAAGAAAAATGGTCCAAAATGTTCCTCTCGTTAACAGCCCTTACTTTCTTAATATTTCGAGTTTTTGGAGCAACCGAGAAATCGACAACCGCAGTGATTGTGATGAATTAATCCCATGAGGAATCCATCAGGACCTTCTTAGAAGAGTTTTCCCAAAACAAACAAACAAAAAAAGGAATAAATAAATGGTTTAGTGATTATTACTTCGCCTCACACCGCCAGGGTCCGGGTTCGATTCCCGTCTCGGCCATGTGTGTGTGTGGAGTTTGTGCATGTTCTCCCCGTGCCTCAGGGGGTTTTTTTCCCCGGGTTCTCCGGTTTCCTCCCCGTCCAAAAACATGCACGGTAGGTTGATTGGCACCTTGGGAAATTGTCCCTAGTGTGTGTGTGTGTGTGTGTGTGTGTGTGTGTGTGTGTGATGGGTTGGTATTCCATCCAGGGTGTATCCTGCCTTAATGCCCATAGACGCCTGAGATAGACACAGACTCCCCGTGACCCGAGGGAAGATCGGATAAAGCGCTAGAAGATGAATGAATGAATGAATGAATGAATGAATAATAAGCAGGAAATCTTTTCTCCTACTCGCATTTGTGTCAGTGAAATAAGACCTGGGTTAGAAGGACGGAGGATGATGACACCAGTGTGTTTTCTTGGCATGAGAACATTATAAATAATTCTAGTAAATCTTTTCACTCTGTATCGTGTGCAGGAGGGATGAACGTGATTGGAATGCACCAATCACGTCTCTGTGGGGGCGGAGTTACGCTCTGGGGATGCTTGGGTCGGTCAAGTCTGAGTTACGTGGCCAAAAGGACGAGGTCAGAAGGAAAACGTCACTTTCTTTAGGTCGTAATACAGTTATAGCGCTAATACTAATAATTATATACGAAGTAAATATGATGCGAACGTCTTAAAAACGTTATTATGAAATGGATGCGTCGCTTTTTCGTTAACTTCATGGATATCTTTGTCTTTTTCTTTTGAATGAAAAACAGGTTTCTTTTTATTTCATGTCCTTAACAGAACTCTGCGGAGGGAAACAGGCGCTCGAGTCAGCTGTCTTTAACACGTGAGAGCTCAGGAATCCAAAGACCAGGCAGCTGTGAGTCTAAATAAAAAATAAATAAATAAGTAAATAAGTAAATAAATAAATAAAAATGGAAGGGAAATAAAGACGAGCACGAATAAACAGCTCACTGGAACTCGACAATGAAACCCGTATCATCTTTCCCAAATATACGGTCATTAAGGAGATGGTAAGAGAGCAGTATTGAGCTCAGTGGTGTGTGTGTGTGTGTGTGTGTGTGTGTGTAAGAGAGACAGAGAGAGAGAGAGGAAGCATGAATCTCCATCCAAGTGCAGATCCAGTGTTTGTATTCACTCAAGCATGTGAGAGAGAGAACAAAGGCGGATGGTTTAATCAGAAACCCAGAGAGGAGCATCATCATCATCATCATCATCATCATCATCATCATCATCATCACCATCATCACCATCATCATCATCATCACCATCATCACCATCATCATCATTATCACCATCATCATCACCATCATCATCATCATCATCACAGCCATCATGCAGCAGCATCAGCATCACCATCATCATCATCATCATCATCATCATCATCATCATCATCATCATCACCATCATCATCATCATCATCATCATCATCATCATCATCACCATCATCATCACAGTCATCATCATCATCACCATCATCACCATCATCACCATCATCAGCAGCAGCATCATCATCATCATCATCATCAGCAGCATCATCATCATCAGCATCACCACATCAGCAGCACCATCATCATCAGCAGCATCATCACCATCATCATGCAATCATCATCATCAGCATCAGCATCATCATCAGCATCATCATCATCATCATCATCACATCATCATCACCATCATCACCATCATCATCATCATCATCATCATCATCATCACCATCATCATCATCACCATCATCATCATCATCATCATCATCATCATCATCATCATCATCATCAATATAATTTTCTTCTTCATCATCATCATCATCATTATCCTCATCATCACCATCATCACCATCAATCACCATCATCCATCAATCATCACCACCATCATCAATCATCACCATCATCATCACCTTCATCATCATCATCATAATCATCATCCATTATCATCATCATCATCATCAAAACATCATCATCACCAACATCATCATCATCATCATCATCATCATCATCATCAACAATCATCATTCCATCATCATCATCATCATCACCATCATCATCATCATCATCATCATCACCATCATCATCATCATCATCATCATCATCATCATCATCATCATCATCATCATCATCATCATCATCATCATCATCATCATCATCATCCTCATCATCATCATCATCATCATCATCATCATCATCATCATCATCATCATCACCATCATCATCATCACCATCATCATCATCATCATCATCATCATCATCATCATCACTGTGATCATTCCTACACGTTTCTGTGTAATGTTCCTACACTACATTAGATGTGTGTTCTGTGTTCTGTGTTCTGCTCCAGATTCTGCACTTCTGCTCCTCTGAATCGGGTCTTGTGTGCTGATGATGGATGAGTTCTGGTGCTCCGGGATTCGGGAGGAAGCAGAATCCTGGACCATCTGTTACGAGAACTTGCTGACAGGGATTAGTAGCGCAGTGCTAACATGTAACGAGATCTCATCAGCTCACTGGACTTCCTGTGTGAAGGTTCAGGGGCGTCCCGATACTTTTGGCAAAGATGTTTTTGCGTTCCTTCCTCTTTATTTATTTATTTGTTTATTTATTATTTTTGTCATTTCTGCTGCAGCGCCAAAAAAAACATCTAAAGCAATCTTTCTCTCTTTTTCTTTTTCGCTCTATAAATACAAAATGTGATGATGCATGGCCATTGTGCAGACTTTAAAGCGTCAATGAATTTTTGCACGAACAGCACACACACACACACACCCACACACACACACACAACACACACACACCAAACTACACTAAACAATGCATGTGTGTGAAGTCACAAATAGCTTTTTTAACATTCAGAATAATATAATTGTGCCTGTTAAATAATATCTAACCTCACTGCGTGTTTGTGTGTGTGTGTGTGTGTGTGTGTGTGTGTGTGTGTGTGTGTGTGTGTGTGTGTGTGTGAGACGAATCTAACGCCAGGCCTCCATTGAAGTCTCGGCAAACTTTATCGAAAGCATCGGTGCGTCTCGACACGTCGCCTTCCATAAACATGCAGGAGGGAAAAGTTTATTACAAATCTCAGTCCAGCGAGTCGTCTAGCTTCATCACAAACTTCACCACCAACTTCACCACCAACTTCACCACCAACTTCATCACCAACTTCACCAACTTCACCATCACTTCACCAACTTCACCACCAACTTCATCACCAACTTCACCACCAACTTCACCACCAACTTCACCACCAACTTCACCACCAACTTCACCACCAACTTCACCACCAACTTCACCACCAACTTCACCACCAACTTCACCACCAACTTCACCACCAACTTCACCACAAACTTCACCACCAACTTCACCACCAACTTCACCACCAACTTCACCACCAACTTCACATCAACTTCACTTCACCAACTTCAACACATCACAAACTTCACCACCAACTTCACCACAAACTTCACCACCAACTTCACCACAAACTTCACCACCAACTTCACCACCAAACTTCACCACCAACTTCACCACAAACTTCACCACCAACTTCACCACAAACTTCACCACCAACTTCACCACAAACTTCACCACCAACTTCACCACAAACTTCACCACCAACTTCACCACAAACTTCACCACCAACTTCACCACCAACTTCACCACAGCTTCACCACCAACTTCACCACCAACTTCATCACCAACTTCACCAACTTCACCACCAACTTCACCTTCAGCTTCACCACCAACTTCACCACCACTTCACTTCAGCTTCACCACCAACTTCACCACCAACTTCACCATCAACTTCACCACCAACTTCACCACCAACTTCACCAACTTCAACACCAACTTCACCAAACTTCACCACCAACTTCACCACAACTTCACCACCCAACTTCACCACCAAACTTCACCACCAACTTCACCACCAACTTCATCACCAACTCACCACCAACTCATCACCAACTTCACCTTCAGCTTCACCACCAACTTCAACCACCACCACTTCAACTTCACCACCAACTTCACCACCAACTTCACCACAAACTTCACCACCAACTTCACCACAAACTTCACCACCAACTTCACCACAACTTCACCACCAACTTCACCAAACTTCACCACCAACTTCACCAACTTCACCACCAACTTCACCACCACTTCAACTTCACCACCAACTTCACCACAACTTCACCACCAACTTCATCACCAACTTCACCACCAACTTCACCACCAACTTCACCACAAACTTCACCACCAACTTCACCACCAACTTCACCACCAACTTCACCACCAACTTCACCACCAACTTCACCACCAACTTCACCACCAACTTCACCACCAACTTCACCACCAACTTCACCACCAACTTCACCTTCAGCTTCACCACCAACTTCACCACCAACTTCACCACCAACTTCACCTTCAGCTTCACCACCAACTTCACCACCAACTTCACCACCAACTTCACCACCAACTTCACCACCAACTTCACCACCAACTTCACACAACTTCACCACCAACTTCACACACTTCACCTTCAGCTTCACCACCAACTTCATCACCAACTTCATCACTTCAACTTCACCACCAACTTCACCACCAACTTCACCTTCACCAACTTCACCACCAACTTCACCACAAACTTCACCACCAACTTCACCACAAACTTCACCACCAACTTCACCACCAACTTCACCACCAACTTCACCACCAACTTCACCACCAACTTCACCACCAACTTCACCACCAACTTCACCACCAACTTCACCTTCAGCTTCACCACCAACTTCAGGTTGATGTTTCAGGATCATTGTTGTTGTGACCCTGAAGATAAACGAGTGTTTTTTTTCCCATTTCAGTGATATTTTCTGTAAACGCAGCACAGACTTGAGGAAGAACAGAGGAGATCAGGACACAGAGACGGAGAGAGAGAGGGAGAGATGGAGAGAGAGAGGGGGAGTGAGGGAGCAGGACAGGAGATGAATAGAAAAGAGCTAATGGAGGAGGGGAGAGAGAGGGATAGAGGGAGGGATATAGGGAGAGAGGGAGGGGATGCTATATGGAGTAAAACACTGAATAATGTGTGAGATAGTGAAGGACAGAGTGAACTTGTGAGGGACAGAATGAGACAATTGGGGACGAAATGAAAAAAAGAGAGACAGGATGAGATGATAAAGGACAGAGCGAGATCGTGAGGGACAGAGCGGAGGACAGACAAGTAAAAAAATGTGGGATAGATTGAGATCATGAAGGACACAATGAGATAAAAGAGAGACAGAGTGAGAGACAAAACGAGGGGTGATGGTGTGAGAGAAGGAGAGACTAAAGGAGCATAATGAGAGACAGAAGGAGAGACAGAAGGGGAGACAGAAGGAGATAAATTAGAGACAGAAGGAGAGACAGAAGGAGAGAAAGGAGGAGATAAATGATAGACAGAAGGAGAAAAATGAGAGACAGAAGGAGAAAGACGAGAGACAGAAAGCCAGAAAGAGGGAGATGGCGGAGGAGGGAAAACACAAGCGAGGCTCTGGATGATTCGAGATCACCCCAGATCACCTCAGATCACCCCAGATCACCCCGGATCACCTCAGATCACCCCAGATCACCTCAGATCACCCCAGATCACCTCAGATCACATCAGATCACC
>JACRUU010000021.1:11618767-11627702 GCA_030449085.1 Kryptopterus vitreolus
TGTGTTGCATTGTGTTGCTTTGTGCATTGGTGTTGTGTTGCATTGTGTTGCTTTGTGCGGTGTTGTGTTGCATTGTGTTGCTTTGTGTGGTGTTGTGTTGCATTGTGTTGCTTTGTGATGTGTTGCGTCGCATTGTGTTGCTTTGTGCGATGTTGTGTTGCATTGTGTTGCTTTGTGCGATGTTGTGTTGCATTGTGTTGCTTTGTGCGGTGTTGTGTTGCATTGTGTTGCTTTGTGCGGTGTTGCGTTGCATTGTGTTGCTTTGTGTGGTGTTGTGTTGCATTGTGTTGCTTTGTGAGGTGTTGCGTTGCATTGTGTTGCTTTGTGATGTGTTGCGTCGCATTGTGTTGCTTTGTGCGGTGTTGCGTTCGCATTGTGTTGCTTTGTGTGGTGTTGTGTTGCATTGTGTTGCTTTGTGCGGTGTTGCGTTGCATTTTGTTGCTTTGTGTGGTGTTGTGTTGCATTGTGTTGCTTTGTGAGGTGTTGCGTCGCATTGTGTTGCTTTGTGTGATGTTGTGTTGCATTGTGTTGCTTTGTGTGGTGTTGTGTTGCATTGTGTTGCTTTGTGTGGTGTTGTGTTGCATTGTGTTGCTTTGTGCGGTGTTGCGCATTGCATTTTGTTGCTTTGTGTGGTGTTGTGTTGCATTGTGTTGCTTTGTGCGGTGTTGCGTTGCATTTTGTTGCTTTGTGTGGTGTTGTGTTGCATTGTGTTGCTTTGTGAGGTGTTGCGTCGCATTGTGTTGCTTTGTGTGGTGTTGTGTGCATTGTGTTGCTTTGTGCGATGTTGTGTTGCATTGTGTTGCTTTGTGAGGTGTTGCGTCGCATTGTGTTGCTTTGTGCGGTGTTGCGTTGCATTTTGTTGCTTTGTGTGGTGTTGTGTTGCATTGTGTTGCTTTGCTTTGTGATGTTGTGTCGCATTGTGTTGCTTTGTGCGATGTTGTTGCATGTGTGTTGCATTTGTTGCATTGTGTTGTGTGGTGTTGCGTCGCATTGTGTTGCGCATTTTGTGCGGTGGGTGCGTCGCATTGTGTTGCTTTGTGCGATGTTGTGTTGATTGTGTTGCTTTGTGTTGTGTTGCATTGTGTTGCTTTGTGCGGTGTTGCGTTGCATTTTGTTGCTTTGTGTGGTGTTGTGTTGCATTGTGTTGCTTTGTGCGGTGTTGCGTTGCATTGTGTTGCTTTGTGTGGTGTTGTGTTGCATTGTGTTGCTTTGTGTGGTGTTGCGTTGCATTGTGTTGCTTTGTGTGGTGTTGTGTTGCATTGTGTTGCTTTGTGCGGTGTTGCGTTGCACTTTGTTGTGTTGCGTTTTGTTGCTTTGTGTGGTGTTGTGTTGCATTGTGTTGCTTTGTGCGGTGTTGCGTCGCATTGTGTTGCTTTGTGCGATGTTGTGTTGCATTGTGTTGCTTTGTGTGGTGTTGTGTTGCATTGTGTTGCTTTGTGCGGTGTTGCGTTGCATTGTGTTGCTTTGTGTGGTGTTGTGTTGCATTGTGTTGCTTTGTGCGGTGTTGCATTTTGTTGCGGTGTTCGCATTGTGTTGCTTTGTGAGGTGTTGCGTCGATGTTGTGTTGCATTGTGTTGCTTTGTGTGGTGTTGTGTTGCATTGTGTTGCTTTGTTGTGTTGCTTTGTTGCTTTGTGAGGTGTTGCGTTGCATTTGTGTTGCTCGCATTGTGTGCTTTGTGTTGTGTTGCATTGTGTTGCTTTTTGTGTTGCTTTGTGCGGTGTTGCGTTGCATTTTGTTGCTTTGTGTGCTGTTTGTGTGGTGTTGTGTGCGTCGCATTGTGTTGCTTTGTGCGATGTTGAATTGTATTGTCTTGTGTCTTGTGTTGCACTATGTGTCAAAATTGCGGTGTATTGCATTGCATCATGTTTTTTAGTGTTGCACTTTGTTGTGTTCCATTGTGTTTTGTATTGTGTTGCACTGTGTTGTGTTTCGTTGTGCTGCATTGTGTAGCATTGCACTGATCTGTTTTACATTGTATTGTGTTGCACTGTATTGCATTACTTTGTGCTGCACCATTGCGTGGTGTTTTGCCGTGACACATGGTGTGTGTCCTATTGTGTTGCGCTGTACCATTCTATTTTGTCGTATTGAGTGGTGTTGCATTGTGTTGCACTGCGTTGCCTTGCCTTGAAATTGCATTGTTTTGTGTTGAATTTGTGTTGCATTGTGCATTTGTGTTGTGCATTGCATGCTGTTTTATTATGAAGTAGGATGTGTGTGTGTGTGTGTTGTTGTGTTGTGTCGTATTGTGTTAGAGTGCAGTGTGTTTTTCTGTGTCGAGGCAGCGGGCGGCACATAAACACAAACCAGCGAGAACACGGGACAAGCAAAATCTCCCACTTACATAATCAAGCAGTAAACTACTACCGCAGCGCAAACACACACACACACACACACACACACACACACACACACACACACACACACGTACTTCCTCTCTGCTGAGCATGAAACAATGAGGGCCATTATTACACACAGGACAGCAGATACACAATCATCTCCTGTAGTTTAATTGTGTGTTGTGTGATGATTTCATATTTAACAGTAACGCGGCCGGCGGTGGTGGGGGTGGGGTTTGGGTTGGGTTGGGGTGGGGGGGGGGGTTGGGGTTGGGGGTGGGGGGGGGGGGGGTTGGGGGGGGGGGTTGTTGGGGGGGGGGTTGGGGGGGGGGGGGGGGGGGTATGGGGGGGGTAACACCTCGGGTTGGGCGTTGGGGGGCTGGGGTGTTGGGGGGCATTTGGGGGGGGGTGTGTGGGGGCTGGGGGGGGGGGGTGTTGGGGGGGAAAAAACCTTTGCCTTACAGGGCCTTACACCCACATTACACCCACATTACACCTTACACCCGCCTTACACCCACATTACACCCACATTACACCGCCATTACACCCACATTACACCCGCCTTACACCCACATTACACCCGCCTTACACCCACATTACACCCACATTACACCCACATTACACCCACATTACACCCACATTACACCCACATTACACCCACACTCGCCTTAACCCCTTACACCCACACACCGCCTTACACCCACACACCGCCTTACACCCACATTACACCCACACCCGCCTTACACCCACATTACACCCACATTACACCCACATTACACCCACATTACACCCACATTACACCCACACCCGCCTTACACCCACATTACACCCACCTTACACCCACACCCGCCTTACACCCACATTACACCCACATTACACCCGCCTTACACCCGCCTTACACCCACATTACACCCGCCTTACACTCGCCTTACACCCACATTACACCCGCCTTACACCCACATTACACCCACACCTTACAGCCTTACACACCCGCCTTACACCGCCTTACAACACCACATTACACCTTACACCCGCCTTACACCCCATTACACCCACATTACCCACACCTTACACCGCCTTACACTCGCCTTACACCCACATTACACCCCATTACACACTTACACCCATTACACCCACATTACACCCACATTACACCCACATTACACCCACATTACACCCACATTACACCGCCTTACACCCACATTACACCCGCCTTACACCCACATTACACCCGCCTTACACTCGCCTTACACTCGCCTTACACCCACATTACACCCGCCTTACACTCGCCTTACACTCGCCTTAGCGGTGTTGCATTTTGCAACACAAAGCAACACAATGCAACGCAACACTGCACAAAGCAACACAATGCGACGCACCCGCCTTACACTCGCCTTACACCCACATTACACCCGCCTTACACTCGCCTTACATTCACCTTACACTCACTTTACACCCACCTTACACTTGCCATACACCCGCTTTAAGCCCGCCTATATCACTGTGATATCGAGAGCTCAAATCTGATTGGTCGGTGGAGGTTGGGGGGGTGTGGTTTCTGTATGGATATTAGAGATAATTGCTGATCGGAATGTTTTCAGGAAAAAGGGAAAAGCGATGATGTCATGAGAGCCTTTTTTCCGACTTTTCCCACGAAATACCAGAATGAATTCCAGAATGTTTATTTTACTCGTTTACTCTTTCCCTCTCTCTTTTCTATTTTTTCTCGTTTCGGTCTCTCCCTCTCTCTCTCTCTCTTTCTCTCCCTCTCTCGAGCACACGAGAGTATGAGATTCCTGTTTTCAGCTCCGGTGAAAATGCTCCCTCTTTCTCTTCCTCCACTTTATCCCTCTCTCCCCTCTCTTTCGCATTCTTCCACTTCCTCTCCTCTCGTCCTCCCCCTCTTTCCTGTACGCTTTCCCCCTCGTTTCTTTCTCCTCTGCGTCTCATCGCTCGCTCCTCTTCTCCTCCACCCTCCTTTTCTTCTCATTCTCCACACGTTTTTCCCCTCTCCCTCCACCCATTCTCTTTCCTTTCTTTCTCTCTCTTTTTTTTACACGCTCATCCTTTATTATACTCATTCTCTTTCCTTTCTTTCCCTCTATTCCATCTCTCTCTATCTTTTTTTACACAAGCACCTCTCCGCTCACTATCTATTCTTCCGTTCTCTTTCTCCTCTCATTCTTTCTGCTTTCTTTATCACACCATCCCTCCCTCTCTCTCTCTCTCCACTCATTCTCCCTCCTTCCTCTTACCTTCTCCTCTTTTTTCTCCCCTTCCTTTCACATTTCTTTTCTCTCTCTCCTTTCTCTCTTTTCTCCTATTGCTGTCTTTCCTTTCTTTCCCTCTATTCTGTCTCTCTCTCTCTTTTTCTTCCACACAAGCATCTCTCCTCTCATTATCATCCTTTCACATTCTCCTCTCATTCTCTCTCTCTCTCTTTCTTTCACTTTCTCCTTCTTTCTGCTTTCTTTATCACACCCTCCCTTCCTCCCTCTCTCTCCACTCATTCTCTCTCTCACTCTCTCTCTCTCTCTCTCTCTCTCACGTCTTTCTTGTACATTCTCATTGTGTCTCCTCACATTTTCTCTTCTCATTCTCATTCTCTCTCTCTCTCTCTCTCTCTCCTCGCTCAGAGTAAACCACACATGGTCTTTGAGGTACAGTGGTTTCTGAAGCCATGTGTGTGTATGTGTATGTGTGTGTGTGTGTGTGTGTATGTGTGTGTGTGTGTGTGTGTTATTATTGCGGAGTGTAAAAAGGGGGGAAACTCTGATGTCTCACCTCTTGGCACTGGTGGAGAGTTTAGCGGGAGTCTTGCTGGAGAACTTGGCCTCCTTTTTCTTTGGTGGCGCCTGTTCCCTCTCTCTCTCTCTCTCCCTCTCCTCGGGCGGCACACCGAAGGACGAGGCCACGTCTCTCTGCTCCACGTCAGAACTGCCTCCGCTCGTGTTGGGACTGTCGTCTGGCCTCGGCTGGACCTCACTGGACATTCTGATCAACAAACAAACAAATAAATAAAGGCCTGGCTTCACACACACACACACACACACACACACACACACACACACATTTTCCAACCACGTGTGGTTCTTCGTCAAACACAAACTTCCCTGTGTTTGATCAAAGAGACCCAAAAACACGTTCCCTGGATGGTTAAAGTCCCTCTGCCACGATGATGAAGATCTGTGGGTCACATGATCTCCTGCACTACAGCTCCACCCCTCCCCTCCTCCTCCTCCTCCTCCTCCTCCCTCCATCCACGATCCACACACACCCCAGGCCTCCTGACCACCTTCCTGATCTCCACGACATCCACCTCCAGGGAAATGCTGCTGTTCTTACAGCACCACTAAATGGAGACTGCACGTGTTCATCAGGCACAGGATCTCAAACTCCGACTTTATAAATATCTACAAAGAAACAATGAAAAGGAAACGTCGATGCAGCAAAGACGCTGCTGCAAGATCTGAACGGCAGATAAGGGAGTTTAAAAATAGACGCTCAGCAGAGTTATGAAATCCAGTTGTCAGAAATGCGGCGCTTCCTATAAACGGACGGCGATCGCTCGGCGTGTCCTCAACGCGTGTATGAATCCGCTCGTGGCGTTCGCTCTTGACTACACGCGTCTCCCAACCATGTTTCTCAGATATAAATACTGCATTCCTGAATGCTGCAAAGTTATAAATTCAACTTAATGTAAAAAAAGGAATAAACAGTATAAAAATAATACAGTAATTCATTTATTCATTCATTCATTCATCTTCTAGCTGCTTTTATCCGATCTTCCCTCGGGTCACGGGGAGTCTGTGTCTATCTCAGGCGTCTATGGGCCATTAAGGCAGGATACACCCTGGATAGAATGCCAACCCATCGCAGGGCACACACACACACACACACACACACACACACATTCATACACTAGGGACAATTTTCCAAGGTGCCAATCAACCTACCGTGCATGTTTTTGGACCGGGGGAGGAAACCGGAGAACACGGAGAAAAACCCCCTGAGGCACGGGGAGAACATGCACAAACTCCACACACACATGGCCGAGACGGGAACTCGAACCCGGTCCCTGGCGGTGTGAGGCGAACGTGCTAAACCAGTAAAACCAACCGTGCCCTCTCTAATACAGTAATAATGTATACAGTAAAAGTAAATACTGGACTTATGGAATGTGGTTGTTAATGTGTGTGTGGATGGAGGGAAGAGGAGGAGGAGGAGGAGGAGGAGGAGGAGGGAGGAATTACATGGTTATTACACTCGTTCGTTACGCTCTGCGCTCGTTAAGCTCCGTGACTTGTTAGTGGCGTGTTTATTTGTACACATTTTACTTTGTGGACAGGTTTTGTTCGTAAAATTGGTAAAGTGTTTGTTGGTGGAGCATCTGTGTTCATAGAGGGAGGGGCCACGATGGTTTAGGGTGGACACCGCCAGGGACCGGGTTCGATTCCCGTCTCGGCCATGTGTGTGTGTGGAGTTTGTGCATGTTCTCCCCGTGTCTCAGGGGGTTTTTTTTCTCCGGGTTCTCCGGGTTCTCCGGTTTCCTCCCCCGGTCCAAAAAACATGCACGGTATAGGTTGATTGGCACCTTGGAAAATTGTCCCTAGTGTAATGAATGTGTGTGTGTGTGTGTGTGTGTGTGTGTGAGTGTGTGTGTGTGTGTGTGTGTGTGTGTGTGTGTGTGTGTGTGATGGGTTGGCATTCCATCCAGGGTGTCTCCTGCATTAATTAATACCCATAGACGCCTGAGATAGACACAGGATCAATGAATGAATGAATGATGATTCATAGAGGGGGTGTCTCAGCCCTGGTATCGCCAAGCTGCCGCTCGTCTCTCTTTAAGCGAAGCCCTTAACCCTCGGCGCTCCACGTCTGACCCTGCGCTCTGACCCCGGCTTCCAAAAACACGCTGAGATATGCAAAGATATGCAAAGCTGTAAATGTATATGTGACAAATAAAGCATCCCGAATGCCTCCTGAGAACATGATGGAGTGGAAGATCTGGAGTGAGACCGGAGATCTGGATTACGAGATTTAAATAGTTGCATATAGTGCAGATTCCTCCGACGGACCGAGCAAGATTAGGAAGATGCACATCTTCAATAACACCACAACACACACACACACACACACACACACACACACACACACACACCATGTAGATGCTATTTCTAGTAAACCCATTCCCACATGGGCTTTTTTTTTTATAATGTAAGATTGGACCTGAGACTTCAGAAGGTTGACAGAAACACACACACACACACACACACACACACACACACCAACCAATCCCGGATTTCTGTAGTGTGGACTCGGTATAATCACACATGAAGAGTCGGACGGTTGAATGCAGCAGCGTTACACCCTTCTGTAGTGTGAATCTCCCCCGGCACCGTGTATTAATCCGAATTGCACAGGATGTTACGACTTATTGCATCAACTCGTGTGGAAAATCCGTTTAATCCGCCTGTGAAGTCGCGGCTTTGTGGAGATGTAACAGTAAACGAATAAAAAATAAATAAATAAACAAATAAATAACCTTCCGTGTCCAGTGTGGAGTGAAGAGGATGAAGAGGAGGAGAAGAAGGAGGAGGAGGAGGGGTGTTTATTTATTTAGGAACGAGCTCGAATCCCCTGCAGGACAGATCAGATGCGATCGGATCGCGTCGTTCAGACTGAATTGTTACACAATGACATAACCGAGCCTGAGATTAGTCACGTCACGTGACCTTTAATGCGCCTAATGTGGGTCTTTATTATCTGGTGGATCCCCCCCAAACCCCCCCCCCCCCCCTACACACACACACACACACCACACACACACACACACCCCTTGTGTGTGTGTGTGTGTGTGTGTGTGTGTGTGTGTGTGTGTTGTATTCTTTTTGTATGTTTCCATCCGAATCCAGACCGGATATATTGTAGCGCGCGCAGCACCGGAACCGCGCGGATACATTTGGATACATTTCATCCTTCTGATCTGTAAACAAGGCGATCCTTTGATCAATCCGACAATGACCCTCACACACACACACACACACACACACACACACACACACACATACACAAACACACAATACACACATACACACATACCATCCGACGCCTCCAGCTACACAAAATGATTTTTTTACGTTGACAAGCGGCCTCTTTGTTAACTCGCTCACGATACAAACACACTGTTAATAACCCACTAATGCACACACACACACACACACACACACACACACACACACACACACACACACACTCTCTCCCCCCTCCCCCCGCACACACACACACACACACACACACACACACACACACAGCTATCGGTCGGTTTTCCGGAGGCGCTGACGCGCGACGACACCGGATTGTATTACCTGTCAGCGGATGTGAACAGAACACGGCGGAAATTTCCTCAATCAGGCGGAAAACCTCAGCTGGGGGGGGCGCGGGGGGGGGGGGGCAGCACTTCCGGTTTCCAATAAGATATCGATATATGTGCGAGTTTCTATTAAAAGAAAAAAAATGGAAATCCGCTGTCCGACTTTCGAATTTCACCACCGACACCGAGGATCCTCTACTGAGAGAGAGGAGAGAGAGAGAG
>JACRUU010000021.1:11628202-11630702 GCA_030449085.1 Kryptopterus vitreolus
TAAACTGAAACAAACCTTAATTATTTAATTATTTAATTTATTTGCATTGGTTATCTAACATGCCATATATTGTTCCAGACACCAAAATCTCTCTGCTCAGAAATCTGCCCACAAGGCACAAGGAAAGCACAAATTAAAGGTTTACCTCTGTGCTGCTTTGATTGTATTCCATGTGCTGATGGTTTTATATCAAATACAACAGGTGAAGTGACCTGCTAACTAATACTGGCAAAATAATTACACATTATACTGATAAATCATTTTCCTATTTTTCTACTTTAGGAGCTGCAGATTGCATCAACTGTCCTGAAGAGTACTGGTCAAATGAAAGAAAAGACAACTGCGTCCTGAAATTAATCGAGTTTCTATCATACACTGAAACAATGGGTATAATTCTGGTGGTTTTATCATTATTCGGTGCCTGTTTAACATTTTCTACTTTGCTGGTGTTTATTCGCTTTAGAGACACACCAATTGTCAAGGCAAATAATTCAGAGTTGAGTTTACTTTTACTTATTTCTCTTGTATTTTGCTTCCTCTGTCCTCTCACGTTTATCGGAGAGCCGACTGTTTGGTCGTGCATGTTGCGTCACACGGCGTTTGGTATCGCCTTCGCCCTCTGCATTTCCTGTATGTTGGGGAAAACTATCGTTGTAGTGACTGCTTTCAGAGCGACTTTACCTGGGAACAAGGTGGCCCAAAATTTTGGCCCACCTCAGCAAAGGGCCATTGTGTGTTCATGCACTGCAGTTCAAATCGTTATCTGTGTTATCTGGCTAAATGTTGTACCACCATTCCCAAATAAAGTCTTCGAACAACGCAGTAAAAAAATCATTTTAGAGTGTAACACAGGCTCAGACGCTGCCTTTTATGCTGTTCTAGGTTACATTGGCCTTCTTGCCGTAGTTTGCTTGGTGTTGGCATTTTTAGCCAGAAAACTACCTGATAATTTTAATGAAGCCAAATTCATCACTTTTAGTTTACTTATATTCTGTGCAGTTTGGATCACCTTTATTCCAGCTTATGTCAGCTCTCCCGGGAAGTATACAGTAGCTGTAGAAATATTTGCAATTTTGTCTTCAGCTTTTGGACTATTGTTATGCATTTTTGTACCGAAAGTGTTACATCATTTTAATCAAACCAGAAAGAAATACAAAAAAGCATATAATGGGAAATAATCTAAAGGTTAATTAATTATGTTTCACACAATTCTGGTTGTAAATGTAATATTATATTTATGGGAACGTATAGTGTAATATATTATACAATGATTGTATAATTTGCCCAACAAAGGTCAGCTTACACTGATAGTCTATTTGTAAATTAAAGTGGATGGGGTATTTTTTGCAAATTCTTTAGTTTTTTTGCAATTTGTACAATGCGATTATAATTGTTCATACTGTTTATTTATATATTTAAATTAAACCAATTGTAGTAGTCCTACGTTGTTTCGGAATTGTTTGTGATGTTTGGAATCTCCTGCAGTGCATTTGAAATGACCTCTAAAGTAGTGTGAAAATATTTTCATGTACAATCTGATGCTAATTTAATGTCATTTCCAGATTAATCCAAATCGATATTTCATGATAAAGTCACAGTAATGAAGAATACTGGAAGATAACAGTGAAAGAGGATTTTAGCGTTTACAAACCTTGCCAACATTTTGTTAGAAAGAAAACAGAAGATATAAAAGTATATAAAAGGAATAGCTGACAATGAGCAAATTAAATACATTTATTTAAAGTCACAAAAATGCTGTATATTTATTCAGTTGTTTATTTGGAATTATTATTTACAGATGCCCAGGTTATATTATTTTTTTTAATTTAAGTATTATTAATTCCTTATATTAATTATATTATTAATTAATTATATACATATATTGTGAAGGTAGGGATGTATACAAGCAAGAAAAAGCAGGGGAAAAAAAAGACAATGAAATCTTCACAGAACATTGAATGATAGGAATAATAACTAAGAAAAGTGTATTTGTTGATTTTCTTGTATCCTCTTGGAGTCTCTTGTGCTTCCACGTCCTCCCTTCCTCCCTCTCTCTCCACTCATTCTCTCTCTCTCTCTCTCTCTCTCTCTCTCTCTCTCTCTCTCTCTCTCTCTCACGTCTTTCTTGTACATTCTCATTGTGTCTCCTCACATTTTCTCTTCTCATTTTCTCTCTCTCTCTCTCTCTCTCTCTCTCTCTCCTCGCTCAGAGTAAACCACACATGGTCTTTGAGGTACAGTGGTTTCTGAAGCCATGTGTGTGTATGTGTGTATGTGTGTGTGTGTGTGTGTGTGTATGTGTGTGTGTGTGTGTGTTATTATTGCGGAGTGTAAAAAGGGGGGAAACTCTGATGTCTCACCTCTTGGCACTGGTGGAGAGTTTAGCGGGAGTCTTGCTGGAGAACTTGGCCTCCTTTTTCTTTGGTGGCCGCCTGTTCCCTCTCTCTCTCTCTCTCCCTCTCCTCGGGCGGCACCGACGAGGCCACGTCTCTCTGCTCCA
>JACRUU010000021.1:11635702-11695702 GCA_030449085.1 Kryptopterus vitreolus
TTCTCGGCTCGATTCCATCCGGATCTGAAACCTGCTTTTCCTCCACCACGACCTGAACTGATTCATGTCCTGTTCCGTTCTCTCTCATTGTTCGCGTCTGTCTGTGCTGATTATAAACGTGGAAAAAGCGCGTTATTATTGTAATAACACACACTTCACATTTTCCACGTAGTGCGCCGAAATATTGCATGCGTTACAATATTGACCACAAGAGGGCGCAAAAGTGCTCATTACGATTCCCGGTGATTATTAAACGTTTTATTACTACACGAAACACTGTGACGTCACAACATTATAATAAATATTTATTCTGTTAGTTTGTGGGATATTTTAGACAAATCAACATGTATGAAGAAGAATGAATGAAAGAAAGAAAGAAAAAAATGAAAGAAAGAAAGAACAGAAAGATGGAAAGAAAGAAAGAAAGAACGAAGAATACCAGAAATAATGAATGAAAGAGAGTGCACCGCTAAAGAAAGAAAGAAAGAAAGAAAGAAAGAAAGAAAGATAAAAAAAGAAGAATGAATGAAATAAGAAAGCTTTCCTTGAAGAACCTGGAAAACCAGCATATTGAAAGAATCGAAAGATCCCAGGAAATAACGAAAAAAGGAAAGAAAAGGAAGAAAGAAGGAATGAACTCAGATGTGTACACGATGGAAATAGAAGAGGAAAGAAAGAAGAAAGAACAAAGAAAGAAAGAAATATGAATTCCCGCTTGAAAGACAAGAAAGCAGAAGAAAGGAAGCCTTCCTTCCAAAAAAGAAAGAAAGAAGGAAAGAGAAAAAATGGGATGGAAAGAAAGAAAAAAAGAAAGAAAAGAAAGAAAGAAAGAATGAAAGAAAGAAAGAAAGAAAAGGAAAGATGGAAATAAAGAAAAAGGAAAGAAAAAAAGAAAAGAAAGAAAGAAAGAAAGAAAGAAGGAAAGATGGAAATAAAGAAAAAGGAAAGAAAGAAAGGAAGGAAGAAAAGAAAGAAAGACACATATCCTATTCCGATGTGACGCACCGGAACCTCCGCGCTCGCTGCCGCGTGTTCCGACCCGGTTGTATTTGCGCGCCGCACGGACTTCCTGACTACGTTACACGCGCGTAACGCTAGCTGAAACGGAACGGCTAATTCAGAATCCGACACTTATTTTTCTTCCTTCTTGATTGTTGTTATTTGTTGTTGTTGTTGTTGTTGTTGTTGTTTAGAGCGCACATGGAGCCCATTCTGGAGCAGCAGCGGCGCTATCATGAGGAGATGGAGAGATTAATGGACGTCAAAACAAAGGAGATGCTGCACAAAAAGACGACGGTGCGTGAAAACGGACAAATCCACTCCTTTATTTATTTATTTGTTTGTTTGTTTGTTTATTTGTTTTGATGGGGTGTTCTATTTGTTTGGTGTAAGGTGTAGAAATGTGCTGAGAATCCCGTGATACTCGGAATATGTATCATGACGTCACGAGTGTGTAAAACGTGTTTGTTTACTGTTTACTGTGTTGTTTCTTTTCCTTATGATGTTTATTAGGAGCAGAAAAAGCGCGCGAATCCTGAAACACAAACACCAGATTATAATCTCTTTAAAATCTTTTGGGAAACATTTACAGGGAAAAAAATAAGAGTGTTTATCGCGGAATGAAAGCTTAATAAACCCTGTTCCGTTAATAATGTTTATTTATTTACGTTTTTACTTTAGTTTACAGCACAAACACATCATTTTCCTCTGAGATCAAAAACCTATTCTGATTCTAAATCAGTCTTTCGGTCCTTTTGATGCTTTTTCTGTGTATGTATATATATATTATATATATATATATATGTATATATATATATATGTCATATATGTGTGTATATATGTATGTATATATATATATATATATATATATATATATATATATATATATATATATATATACACACACACACATATATATATATAGATTATATATATACTATATATATATAATGTGTGTGTGTCATATAATCTATATATAGGTATGTATATATATATGTGTGTGTGTGTGTGTGTGTGTGTGTGTGTGTATGTATGTATGTAGTATCTATATATATATATATATATATATATATATATATATATATGATATAATATATATATATCTATATATGTGTATCTGTATATGTATGATATGTGTGTGTATGTATATATGTATATATCTGTATATATAGATATATTATATATAGCTCAAAAGTCTCTCTCTCTCTCTCTCTCTAGCTATCTATATATATATATATATATCTATATATATCTATATATATATATATATATATATAAAATGTGTGTTTGTGTTCCCCACCACAGTTACGTGACCAGATTAATTCGGATCATCGTACACGAGCCATGTTGGACGTAAGTGCACATATATTTAATCCCAGATGATTCCCTGATGCTCTACAACTACACACACACACACACACACTTCTGTTGTGTTCTTTATACAGAGGTACATGGAAGTGAGCGGCAATCTCAGAGATGGGTATGAAGATAAAGACGGGTGAGATCCGGAGCTCTTCTATTGTTCCTTTCCCCTCAAAAATCAAAATTCCATTCTTACTTCATTACACGTTTCCCAATTTAACCCCCCCCCCTGTGATTTCTCCCGCACCAGTCTGAGGAAGGAAGAGCTGAGCGCCATCTCCGGGCCCAACGAGTTCGCCGAATTCTATAACCGGCTGAAACAGATTAAGGAATTCCACAGGAAACATCCCAACGAGGTGCCGCACCCTCATCCTTAATCAATCAATCAATCAATCAATCAGTCTTTCTCACGCACTCACACTTTCCATCCCACACACACACAGATCTGCGTGCCCATGTCGGTGGAGTTTGAGGAGCTGATGAAGGCGCGGGAGAACCTCAGCGAGGAAGCGCAGAGTGAGTCACATGACGCCTGCAAATCACGCCGCTGGTTATTTTAACAATGTGCCAATCATTCGCTCGTATTCATCAACCAATCAAAATGCTCCCTCGAAAATTTTACTGCATGCTGTTAAACTGCGCTGTGTGTGTGTGTGTGTGTGTGTGTGTGTGTGTGTGTGTGTGTGTGTGTGTGTGTGTGCGCAATTGTGAAAACATTGTCGGCAAAATCCCAGAAAATATTCGAGATTATAATATATAATTTATTTTTTAATATATCACACACACACATACTAGTCGGTAATTACATTCCGAAAGCAATTGATTGTTTTCGTCAGGATTTCATATAAACATGTTTAAATTGATGCGTTATCGTTTCTATAGCGACCGCAGAAAAACACCGTTATGTTATAATAATAATAATAATAATAATAATAATAATAATCTTCCTCCTGTCTGGTCCAGATCTGGTCGAGTTCACTGACGAGGAAGGATACGGCCGCTATCTCGACCTCCACGACTGCTACCTCAAATACATCAACCTTAAAGGATCGGAGGTACGTATCCGCCTCGTTCCCGCCGTCCTGAACCACGCCGATTTATTTTCCTTCCAGTGATTTGTAACGTCGTGTTTTTGTTTTTTCCAACGTAGAAACTGGAATACGTGTCGTATTTGTCATCTTTCGATCAGCTCTTCGATATCTCCAAAGACAGGAAGAACGCGGAGTATAAACGGTGAGTCGCTTCCCGGCGCACAGGGATTTCCCCCACCGCGTTGAGCAAAAGTATTGGGACAGCCGGGAACGGGGTGGGAATCCTCACGAGAACATCACTGAGGGTGTGGAATGTGGAGTTTTGCTCCGTGTGATGTACGCGTAGATTCGGCTCATGGAGGTGTGTGTGTGTGTGTGTGTGTGTGTGTGTGTTGCAGGTATCTGGAGATGCTCCTGGATTACCTGCAGGGATACACGGACCGAGTGAAGCCTCTGCAGGATCAGAACGAGCTCTATGAGAAGGTGCTGAGCGACTTTGAGAAGAAGTGGGAGAACGGAACGTTTCCTGGCTGGCCGGTGAGTTTCCCACGTGTGTACCGAGTGTGTATCGTATGATCAGAAATCCTTTTGCATGTTGGACAATGTGTGTGTGTGTGTGTGTGTGTTGTGTGTGTGTGTGTGTGTGTGTGTGTGTGTGTGTGTGTGTGTGTGTGTGTGTGTGTATATATATATAACAGAAAGAAGCTAGCAGTGCTCTGACCCACGCTGGAGCTCATCTGGATTTATCTGCCTTCTCCTCCTGGGAGGTAAAACTCTCATGCGTACACACACACACACACACACACACACACACACACACACACACACACACACACACACACACAATCTTCCTGCTACTCTCTCTTAGGACTGTTTCCATCGATTATTTTAGTAATTGATTATTCCTTCGATTAATCAACTAATCTGATAAGAAGTACTTTTTCTTTTTTATTAAAGAGAAATACTACATAACAGAGGAAATAACTTAAAATGAACAAATAATTTGTTTTTGTTTATATAAAATCTGCATTTTATTGCTGAAATTGCTTACAAGCATATTTGTGAGAAACGAAACTCATTCATTGTATTTAAATGCCACATTCCATCAAAATACAAATACAGTGCGTTCAAAAGAGTAAGTCATGGGAAATTCAATATTATTATTATTATTATTATTATTATTATCATTCGTATTTATTTATTAAATCTTGTACAGATGTTTATATTCCTGTCTTCGGAAAAGCTGCTTGAAAAATTCCATGTACAAAATCCATGTATTTATCTCCAGTTTTAAACAAAACACTGCTCTACACGCCACTGCGGAGGGACTTTTTGAACACATTGTATATAAATGATGGTGGTGTTTTAACGGCTCACGGTTGATTCCTGATCCTCACCGATTCACGACTCACGTTTTTTGTTTTTTTTTTAATGCTCGCAAAATGGGTAAAATTATTTATTTATATTTTTCGTACCAATATAGGTCTGGGGAGTATAAATAAAATAAAATGTATATTTATTTATTAGAATAAATGCAATTTTTAGTACTTTTATTAAAAAGCTTGTGTGTGTGAGTGTGTGTGAGAGTTGATGTGTTTGTACAGACCTGTATGGTGATTTGTATAAACCATCACTTGGAGACGTCTTGTTGATTTAACAGATCATGTGACACATTTCAGGAGTTGGCATCACTGGGTCTGGACAGGTTGAAGTCTGCTCTCATGGCTCTGGGATTGAAGTGTGGCGGGTGAGTGTGTGTGTGTGTGTGTGTGTGTCTGTCTGTCTCCATGTGGTGCATTCTTCCCATTACCTGTTCTGTATCAGGTGATTCTTGCATACAGTGTGTGTGTGTGTGTGTGTGTATAACTGTGTTTCTCCGGCTCTTCAGCACACTCGAGGAACGAGCACAGAGGCTGTTCAGCACTAAAGGGAAATCTCTGGAGTCACTCGATCCTTCTCTATTCGCCAAAAACCCCAAAGCCAAAGGACCAAAGAAGTAGCGTTTCAAAACGTCCTTCCTAATTGCGCTTTAGTGTAATAATAGTGTAATAATCCGAGACTCACCGCGTTGACGTGTTCACAGGGACACGGAACGGAACAAAGAGATCGGGTTCCTGGAGGCCCAGATCTACGAGTACGTGGAGGTCCTGGGGGTAAGCGATATCCCATAATACCTCTGTTAGATAGCGTTTGTAAAGATAAAGCGTCTGATCACGGTCCTGTCGGATTGTGCAGGAGCAGAGGCAGCTGACTCACGAGAACGTCCAGAGGAAGCAGGCGAGGACGGGAGAGGAGCGCGAGGAGGACGACGAAGAGCAGCCGAGCGAAAGTGAGAGCGAGGACGAGGACAACGAGATCATATACAATCCCAAGAACCTGCCGCTGGGCTGGGACGGCAAGGTCAGGAGGTGTGTGTGTGTGTGTGTGTGTGTGTGTGTGTGTGTGTGTGTGTGTGTGTGTGTGAATATAGGATATCTGCTTCCCTGGAATTCATTGTTTGTTTCAACGGCACCATTAAATATCAGCTTATAGGTTGCTAGACATTATATCACATGTTTATTTGTTTGTTTGTTTGTTTGTTTGTTTGTTTGTTTGTTTGTAATCCCGTCTCTTTAGCCGATTCCATACTGGCTGTATAAGCTCCACGGCCTAAACATCAACTACAACTGTGAAATCTGTGGGAACTACACGTACCGAGGACCCAAAGCCTTCCAGAGACACTTTGCCGTGAGTGTTTACATCGGTTTTTTTTTTTTCTTTATTATTATTTATTTATCTCGTTCAGTATCATTTAAAATATATTGAAATATCTCCTGACCAATCAGAACAGCACCTGACGAATCCATATTTTGAATTATTCATTATTTTAATAAAATGAACTTTTTATGCATATCTGTGTAATTTGGCTACATAAATAAATCAGTGCTGTTCCGAAATTCACCAGTAGGGCGGCGGTGCTTGACAAAGTGCCATGAAACCTGTTAATGACTGAAAAGACCTGCGCATGCATTCATTATTTTATCATGATATAAACCTGTGGTATTTTTAAAGACTTTTTGTTTGCAGTAAATAAATAAACTAAATAAATCTATTTTCATTGTATTAATTTGTTTTTTTTTTTAATTCATAATTCAGTTTTTATTGTTTATTTTTTTTTTGTTAATTGTTTTTTTTGGATACAACACTATTAAGATATGCATTAATATTTTTATTTATTTATGTTCAGTAAAATATATTTTGAGGCATTTATTGCATCATTTCCGGGATGGTTTGTGTGTGTGTGTGTGTGTGTGTGTGTGTGTGTGTGTGTGTGTGTGTTTTTCTAAAGCATTGTTTTCTAAATAAATAAATAAATGTATGTATGATGCAGGAGTGGAGACACGCACACGGCATGCGCTGCCTGGGCATCCCGAACACCGCCCACTTCGCCAACGTCACTCAGATCGAGGACGCCGTTTCCCGTGAGTCCCCGTGAGTCCCCGCCCACTATTACCTCTTTAAAATGTGTGCGTTATAATAAACCTGACAATGCGATTGCTACGAGCTCCTTGTTTGAGTCTCTATAAGCGCTTATAATGAGCTCCACTCTTCTGGGTAGATGTTCCATTAGAATTGTGTAGAGATTTGCTCTTCCTCAGCCACTGAAAGCAGGACTTGATGGAGAGGTCACAGTCTTGTGGGTGTGTGTGTGTGTGTGTGTGTGTGTGTGTGTGTGTGTGTGTGCACTTTTCACCCTTATTAGGGTTTATAACAGGACCCCTAATTCACCCATGGAAAGCAGATCTTCATGGAGTTTGCTTTATGGATTTTGGTCTCCTTTTGAAGTTTTGAAGTTTAAAGAGACTCTAAAATGCACCTTGTTAAATAATATTTGATGTAAATTTATATTTGTGCACTTTTTTTTTTTCTTTTATACTTAACGTCTCCGAGATCATTAAAGACGCCACCAAAACATTCATTCATTCTTTTTCTTTTTAAATAGTTTGGTCCAAACTGAAGTCGCAGAAGGCGTTAGAAAGATGGCAGCCGGACACTGAGGTGAGTTACATCTTCACACACACACACACACACACACACACACTGGGGTCCATGTCTTCCTAATTTTTCTCCATCCGATCTCTCTATCTCTCTCTCTCTCTTTCAGGAGGAATACGAGGATTCCAGTGGAAACGTGGTCAATAAGAAGACCTATGAGGATTTGAAGAGGCAGGGGCTTCTGTAGACCATCAACGAAACACACCTTTCCACCAAGACCGTAAAAATACACACCCTCCAGATCATGCCCTACAGGATTATACTTCTTTTTTTTTATGTCTTTTTGGAAATACATTTGTACCTTTTTATAATTAGAATATTGTGCATTCTGTAAAAAAAAAAAGATTAGGCAGGTTTACGTTTCCTTACTGAATAAATTTAAGAACGTTGCGTCACTGTGCGTTATTCCAGACAGAGATAACGATGTGTATTTAGCGATAGAGGGATATTTCGTTCCCTATCAAGCCCTGTTTTTCTGAAGGGTGGGGCCCCTGAGGAAGGCCCCTTAATCCTCTGAACTCCTGGGGTGATGTATCATGTCTGACCACAATGTTTTAATATAACGGCGAAGAAATAATTTCCCAGTTGCGTCCAGAAATAATAAATGGAATAAAAGTGATTCGTTCCACTAGGGGGCAGAAGTGAGTCACATACTTGTAGCGTGTGTATGTGAATATATTCTCACGACAAAACGCAGCATTTTTTACATTTGCTGTTATAAAAAAGCTCCAGTTTGTCCTGGAAAGATGTTTCAGGAGATTTTTGTGGGGATTTATTTAAGGTGAGGAGGTCTGAGGTGAATATTATCCGTTATTCCACTAGGGGCAGGACTGAGCCAATGACGTTATATAATTGTTTATTAGCGCGCTAATCACGCTTTTAAAGGTTTCACAGCAGAAATGTTGATGCTGTCACTTACAATGTGTGTAAGAAATAGTTATTAATAGTGTTTTTTCCCCTCCATGTGCTTTGTACGAGTGCATTGATGTGTTATTGATATATAATTAACCGTCTAATAAAGCGATCAGAAAACCCACGAGGAAATAGTGAGGAATTTTTCCTTAGATTAGGAACAGTGTTGGGAAGGTTATTATTATTGGAAATGTAATATATTACAGATTATAAATAACCTTATTTAAAATGTAATAAGTAATATAACTAAAGGGGCAGGTGGTTTAGTGGTTAGCACGTTCGCCTCACACCGCCAGGGGTCCGGGTTCGATTCCCGTCTCGGTCATGTGTGTGTGGAGTTTGTGCATGTTCTCCCCGTGCCTCAGGGGGTTTTTTCTCCGGGTTCTCCGGTTTCCTCCCCCGGTCCAAAAACATGCACGGGTAGGTTGATTGGCACCTTGGAAAATTGTCCCTAGTGTATGAATGTGTGTGTGAATGTGTGTGTGAATGTGTGTGTGTGTGTGAGTGTGTGTGTGCACTGCGATGGGTTGGCATTCCATCCAGGGTGTATCCTGCCTTAATGCCCATAGACGCCTGAAATAGGCACAGGCTCCCCGTGACCCGAGAAGATCGGATAAAGCGGTAGAAGATGAATGAATGAATGAAAGTAATCTAACTTTTCAATTATTAGAATACATTTCATTACTCTCATTTGTCCACTAGGTGGCGCTCGATGAAAAGAATTCATTCATTCATCTTCTAGCGCTTTATCCGATCTTCCCTCGGGTCACGGGGAGTCTGTGTCTGTCTCAGGCGTCTATGGGCATTAAGGCAGGATACACCCTGGATGGAATGCCAACCCATCACACTCACACACACACACACACACACACACACATTCATTACCCAGGGACTAGGGACAATTTTTTTCCAAGGTGCCAATCAACCTACCGTGCATGTTTTTGGACCGGGGGAGGAAAACCGGAGAACCCGGAGAAAAAAAAACCCCCTGAGGACACGGGGAGAACATGCACAAACTCCACACACACATGGCCGAGACGGGAATCGAACCCGGACCCTGGACGGTGTTGTTTAATTTAATTACATGTTTTTTTCTCAGTAACTAACGAATGACTTCTTTTGGAATTCAATTCCGTAACGGCGTTACATGTAACTCGTTACTAAGTGTTTATTGATTGGTATATGAGTGTGTTCAGTTTCCTCAACCCCCCCAACACACACACACCCCCCCCCCACACACACACGGTGGAGACGGCTGGCTTTAAAGTACTGCGTCTCGGTTATGTAATACATAAAGTGGACGAGCTTTCAGTGCCGTGTGGTTTCTGCTGCCAGGAAACACCGCGACTCGGCGAGACGGACTTCTCCGCCGGAATTCGGTCGCGTTCTACAAAACAAAGTACGTCGTGTCCTTAAACGTAAAGCCATCGAGCTGCGATTTGATTGCGATTGTGACGTTACAGGGTTTTGAATTCTTTTATTATTTATAAAAGCGTCACGATCAGCACATTCAGGTTACAAGGAGCGATGGCGGTAAACAACAGATAAATAAAAGACAGAGAGCTTATAAAATAATCAAGTCGAGCGATGTTAGAACCTGGTAAATCTCATAAATATTCAGACAGAGGTGTTTGGGGGACGGGGGACGGGGGACGGGGGGGGGGGCAATGCTAAACCTCGCTCGAACCATGCCAAGTAGAAAAAAAAACCTAGGGATTTGCGATAAAGATGAGATCCTGGTTGGTCCAATCACAGCAGCCATTGCTCTTTCTCCTTACTGAATTGTTCCGCCCACTTCTTGGTGAGCTCCAGGTAAAGATCCGGCTCGTAGGGTTTGTAGTCCAGATACAGGCGCGCGGCGGTCTTCTTGGGCACGGCTCGTTCGATCTGCGTCCCTTCGTGCCACTCGTTAAACGAGGTGATGGTGATGATATCGGGTCTCACCGAGAGCGCCGCCTGCAGCGAGGTCTCGTAATAGCGGCCGTTGACGCGGTTGCGCGTGTTGTGGTTGTTCCACGGGCGCACGGCCGTGTCGACGTAACCCGGCCCGGCGCTGGGCGTGAACAGCAGGTTGTTCCCGTCGCAGAACTCTTTGATGGCCTTCCAGTTCTGATGGGACGAGCCGTAAGAGAAGCCGTTGGAGGCGAAGTAGGTGTACATGCCGTCGAAGCCGCCCGTCAGGATGTCCTGCTTGTGGCGCTCTTCCACCACGAGCCCGATGAAGATCCCGTCGTACGCCGTCCCTCGCAGGCTGTGCGAACCTTTGGCGCTCAGTAACTCGGCCCAGGATTCCGGCGGGATCAGGTACGAGTCATAAACATAGAACAAGGGAAGGATTCGCCCGGTGCTGGACTTGAATCTGTAGAACGCGTGATGATTTCCATACCTGCGGAGAAAAAAACAACAATGTCCTGAAATACTTAACGTCTCCGAGATCATTAAAGACGCCACCAAAACATTCATTCATTCATTCATTCATTTTCTACCGCTTTATCCGATCTTCCCTCGGGTCACGGGGAGTCTGTGTCTATCTCAGGCGTCTATGGGCATTAAGGCAGGATACACCCTGGATGGAATGCCAACCCATCACACACACACACACACACACACACACACATTCATACACTAGGGACAATTTTCCAAGGTGCCAATCAACCTACCGTGCATGTTTTTGGACCGGGGGAGGAAACCGGAGAACCCGGAGAAAAACCCCCTGAGGACACGGGGAGAACATGCACAAACTCCACACACACATGACCGAGACGGGAATCGAACCCGGACCCTGGCGGTGTGAGGCGAACGTGCTAACCACTAAACCACCGTGCCCCTCCACCAAAACATAACAACTAATAATTGTGACCCTTGGCTTGGCTTTGTTTTACAGCAGATGGTGTAAACATACGGAGGCCCAGCAGGTGGCAGTAGAGTTTCAGACATTCATCACATGTGCACTTTATAAGATCTCCTTCATGATCCGAGGCTGGGATGTGACCTACTTGTCGAGGATGTATTTGATGTTCTCATGCACGCTGAGGTCCGTCCGCTCTCGGTAAGGCTGGATGTGGAACGCCACCTAGAGGCAGAACACAGGTTGAGGAGAAGCATGCGCGTTTGTAAACATCATGTAAACACAAAATGGCTCCGAGGTTGGAAATCTGGAGCTGGAGACGTTCAGGGGTTTCCACAGCGGATCGTCCTTCTCCACACCACCCGGTTCCTCTACATCAGTCCCCATAAACCTCCTCCACCTCGTCCTCCTTCTTCTCCTCCATCCTCCGTCCAAAACATAATAAACTCATTTCTAATCCTGTCCACCTCCTGTCTATCAGACAGCGCCACCTACTGTCTCTAAACTGTAACATCATCACAGCCCTATAAACCTCTGATCCCATGCGATATAGCTGGAGGTGATGGAGCTCAGTGGTTTAAAGCCTCAGAACGTCAGGGGTTCGAGCCCCGATATCACTACGCTGCAACCCTTGGGTCCTTGAGCAAGGCCCTTAACCCTCTGTCCTCCAGGGGGCGCCGTGACACGGCTGACCCTGCGCTCTGACCCGGGCTTTCCACACGAACTGGGATTTAATCTTTATGTGACAAATAAAAGACTCTTGTATATCCAGTTACGACATTTCTTGCAAGTTTGTTTTGTTGTTGTTTTTACGTTCCGATGTTTTATCATAACAACGTGACGGTTACTTTGGAAATGTAATAGATTACAAAATACCCGATTCAAAATATAATAAGTAGTGTAACTTTTCAATGACTTTATAAAAGTAAGATTTGATTGCTTTTTGATTTGTCCACTAGGGGGCACTTTAAGTTAACGGTCTAAGAAAAAAGTTCTCGGTTCTCTTTTTCCAAATGAAACTGCAGCAACATTCAAATCAAAACCAGGTGAAAATCGTCTAAAGCACTGATTTTACATCAAATTGTTCAACCCTATTTGTAATCTTTTAACATTTTCACGTCATTTAATGACACGTTTTTTTCTCAGCAACTGTAACGAATTACTGTGATATTTATTTTGTAATTAAATTACCTCACGCCGTTACACATAACTCGTTACTCCCCCAACACTGACTGCCACTAGGGGGCGCTTGAACAGGGAGCGCCGTTACACATAACTCATTACTCCCCCAACACTGACTGCCACTAGGGGGCGCTTGAACAGGGGGCGCCGTTACACATAACTCGTTACTTCCCCAACACTGACTGCCACTAGGGGGCGCTTGAACAGGAGGCGCCGTTACACATAACTCGTTACTCGTTACTCCAAACCCACTGACTGTAACTAGGGGGCGCCGTTACACGTAATTCGTTACTCCCTCAACACTGACTGCCAATAGGGGGCGCTTGAACAGGAGGCTCCGTTACACATAACTCGTTACTCCCCAAACACTGACTGTAACTAGGGGGCGCCGTTTCACATAACTCGTTACTCCCCCAACACTGACTGCCACTAGGGGGCGCTTGAACAGGGGGCGCCGTTACACATAACTCGTTACTCCCCCAACACTGACTGCCACTAGGGGGCGCTTGAACAGGGAGCGCCGTTACACATAACTCGTTACTCCTCCAACACTGACTGCCACTAGGGGGCGCTTGAACAGGGGGCGCCATTACACATAACTCGTTACTCCCCCAACACTGACTGCCACTAGGGGGCGCTTGAACAGGGGGCGCCGTTACACATAACTCGTTACTCCCCCAACACTGACTGCCACTAGGGGGCGCTTGAACAGGAGCGCCGTTACACATAACCGTACTCCCCCAACACTGACTGTAACTAGGGGGCGCCGTTACACGTAACTCATTACTCCCCAACACTGACTGCCACTAGGGGGCGCTTGAACAGGGAGCGCCGTTACACATAACTCGTTACTCGTTACTCCCCCAACACTGACTGCCACTAGGGGGCGCTTGATCTGCTACATTGTACGTCTGGATGAAAGCGTAAATGAAAAAAAGTCCAATCTGCCGTAACGTTCATATTCCCGACTGAGACGGATCTCTAAATCAGAGCCAGGAAAATGAAAGCCAGGGATGGTTATGAATATAACGACGTTGCGGGACACATGCCGCGTCACTGCGAAAATATCCGTGCAATCCGTTTCCATGGCAATAATGTTTTTTTTTTTTTGGTTGTGTTTGTGTTGTGTGTGTGTGTGTGTGTGTGTGTGTGTGTGTGTGTGTGTTCACGTCCTTGAAGTCGCCCGCGGTTGTAAATGATGAAATACAGTTCAATACCTTCAGGTCCATTAAAGCCACAAATAAGGTCGAAATAAATACAAATCCCAAAATCATTAGACTTTCTGTGGCCAGAATGTTTTTTTTCCCTCCCTCTCACTAAACGCTCGGTTCTGTGCGGGTGTGAAGGCACAACGATGTCATGTGACACGACAGACGGCCGCGTTCTCCTACAGCCAAATGGATATCATCCCTGCACTTTCAACACACTTCCATGTGAGTGTTTATAACCATTCCCAGCGCACTTTAATCCATTATGCATCCTAAATACATTCCCCTGATGGTGTACAGCCCCCTATTAAGGTTTATAAACCTTAATATTTTTACAATTCCCAAAGCCTGTGTGTGATAACTCATTCATTCATTCATTTTCTACCGCTTAATCCGATCTTCCCTCGGGTCACGGGGAGTCTGTGCCTATCTCAGGCGTCTATGGGCATTAATGCAGGATACACCCTAGATGGAATGCCAACCCATCGCAGGGCACACACACACATTCACACACACACATTCACACACACATTCACACACTAGGGACAATTTTCCAAGGTGCCAATCAACCTACCGTGCATGTTTTTGGACCGGGGGGAAACCGGAGAACCCGGAGAAAAACCCCCTGAGACACGGGGAGAACATGCACAAACTCCACACACACATGACCGAGACGGGAATCGAACCCGGATCCTGGCGGTGTGAGGCGAACGTGCTAACCACTACACCACCGTGTCCCTCTGTGTGATAACTATTAAAGTCTATTAGGGAGGAGGGAGCTCAGAGCTTAAGGCATTGGTCTCTGGACCAGGTGGTCAAATCCCAGCACCACTAAACTGCCACTAATGGGCCCTTGAGCAAGGCCCTTAACTGCTCACTTGTAAGTGGCTCTGGATAAGGGCGTCTGCCAAACGCCGTAAATATAAATGTAAATATCTATAATCAGCAAATACATGTTAACATACAGTAAAAAAAAAAGACGGTATACAGTTTACAATAAATGCACTCATACGGTTAAAAAATAAATATATAAATAAATTATAAGACGTGTCGCTCACCAGTTACCTTGAGACTGTGCCTATGAGCAGCGTCCATTACGGAAGGCACCAGATCCTCCGTGGGCTCTCCGTGTTCATCCGCCACACCGGGGGGAAACCAAGACAGGACGACTACTCCTACATAAAATACAGTGTTTATAGATACACCCTCAAAAACGCATCAATAACACTTTATATGTGAAAGCGTCTGACGTTAAATGCATTATTGGATGCACCATGGCGGTCCTGGTGGGAATAAACCTTCCTTTCGGGTTGCAAACTGGACAGAATTGAGAAGAAACCCATCGGAAAATAAGGAGAACATGCAGAGAACCTCAATACCGGGAACTACGAAACGGCACCATCATTCATTCATTCATCTTCTAGCGCTTTATCCGATCTTCCCTCGGGTCACGGGGAGTCTGTGCCTATCTCAGGCGTCTATGGGCATTAAGGCAGAATACACCCTGGATGGAATGCCAACCCATCACACACACACACACACACACACACACACACACATTCATACACTAGGGACAATTTTCCAAAGGTGCCAATCAACCTACCGTGCATGTTTTTGTACCGGGAGAGGAAAGCGGAGAACCCGGAGAAAAAAACCCCTGAGGCACGGGGAGAACATGCACAAACTCCACACACACATGGCTGAGTCGGAAATCGAACCCTGACCCTGACACCACCATGACGTTCCTCAATGATCAAATAACCGGCGCTGAGCCGTGTTCACCTGCAGCCGCCGCTTCGATTTGCGCCATGTGCGACTCCAGGACGTTGGGATCCCGCGAGCTGTAGGGTCCCAGCTCAGGATAGAAACTCGAGGCGATGTCCTCCGGTGGATTGTGCCTTCCTTTGGGGTGACTGGCAGCTATTTTGGGGTCCCAGTGCGGAACGAGGACATGGTCCCAGTGGACGTAGCCGCGGTCCACAGGGGGCGCTCCGTACCACAAATAGTAGAAGATGTGAACGTCGTAGAAGATGCTGTGCTCGTGGCCAGCTTTGGACAACACGACCTTGGTATCGCTTACATCCATGTGGTTGGGTGCAGCTCGGTGGTCGGGTTTCGCACCAGCGAAGGGGGCGAGCTCCATCCCCGGGGCTAGATCTGAGAACCCGTCCGTGGGCTTGAGGGTCCGTAAACCCATCATGGTGCCGAAGATGAAGAGAGCAAAGAGGAAGAGAGCTACGCAGAACTTCCTGCGCAGGCGCGTCATTGCTGCTGTCTATGGTGCTGAAACACGCAGATTTCCAATAATAATAATAATAATAATAATAATAATAAGTCCAAGTTCGTTTAGCGGTGTATTAGTGTACCTGCATTACTGCAGGGATACAAACAAACAAACAAACAAACACAGGGCACGAGTTATCTCATACCCTATGCAGTATGATGATGATGATGAGGATGATGAGAAGTCCAGGTGCTCCGACATCATCGCTGCGTATTTGCGGCTAAAGTGGGGGGAAACAACAACAACAACAACAACAAGATCTTTCTCATTTCATTTACTTTTCCACCTCCAAAAGATGAAAAGCAGGATTTCCTTCACTCCGCGCGGACTCTTCTTCATTTCCATCCATCCACTGATCGCTCCTCTGACGCTCCATCACCCCTTTTTTTCTCCTCCTCCTCCTCTTCCTCCTTCTCATCCGATTAAAAGCCGCTACAACATCTTCTCCCTGCATCTCCTCCGTGCACAATCCGGGCCTTTAATCTGTCTCGATGCCAAATGGATGCAATGGATCATCTTCATAAGGAGTTCCGGTCCTCAAAGAAGAGGATGGGAAGATTTTTTCTCTCTCTCTCTCTCTGCACCTTGTTGTTGTTTTGTTGTTGTTTTTTTCCCCCCTTTCTCGTCAATGTTTCACGAGCTGGATCCCAAATATCTTCCTTCCCCCCCCTAGGTAGTTGCACTTTCATGGAAAAGGGTGTAGTTCTCCATGTTGTGCACTATACGAGCTGATTTGGGATCCCACCATCTTCTCTGTCCCTGAAAAGAGAAGCTGCGTCACTTGCTTTCTCATTGGCTGATTTTTTTTAAAAAGGAGGCGGGGCTTAGAAGTCATCATCGCCATCGTCATTTAGAAATCTTGAGCTTTAGATTTGTTTGATGGGTAATAAAGAAATGATTATTTATTATGAATTGTGGGTCATTGTGGTTATTTGGAATGATAAAATATTAATATAAATACGTATTTACCGTATATAAGATCAATTGTTTTTACCTTGAATACAGAACATACTTTATACATTTTTTCGGAAAACACTATTTACACACTAAGGACAAATGTGAGTTATAACGAGTGTTTTTGGAATAAGGGCTCAGGGAGAACATGCATGACAAAGCAAGAATGTCATCTTTATCAACATTTTCTATTTAATCTCACGTCAAGTTTAATTAAATTTGTTATAAAACAAATCAGTTGCAATCATAAATTGTAAATAAAATATAAATTGGAACGATTTGTGCTTTTCTAAGAGACAGCTGTGATTGATAAAAGTGGACGTTTTGTAGATATAAACAACTCTGGATATAAAATGTGCAACGTGTGTTATTATTCAATATTTCTTATGTTAGCAAACATTTGTAATACTGAAAAACATAAAGGGATAATCGGTCACGTGACTGAAATAAAACGTTTAATAGAGCATCGATTTGAGTCGTTGTAAGGCGGACATGAGCATATTGACCAGCAGGAGGCAGCAGATTTCAGTCAGGGAAAAAGTCCTCTCAAATATAATATTGCTTTGCGTTCTCCATCAGTAAACACCTTAACAATAATGAAACAATCATGAATAAATATCTGGAGATGAGGATGAGTCTGATTTCTCTGAGATACAATCACCGCTGCTCTGCTCATCCGTTTACTGAATGATGTGAAGCTCTTTTTTTGGATGAAATCGCGCTGTTAGAATGCTATAATAATAATAATAATAATAATAATAATATGTTGTTGTTGTTGTTTTGTTTAACAGAATATTCATTATATTCCATTTATATGAAGGAGAAGGTGAAAATGATCTTAATGCAATTCATAAGAATGATCTTTAAAAAAGGGGGGCACGGTGGTTTAGTGGTTATCACGTTCGCCTCACACCGCCAGGGTCTGGGTTCGATTCCCGTCTTGGCCATGTGTGTGTGAAGTTTGTGCATGTTCTCCCAGGAGGTTTTTCTCCGCGTTCTCCGGTTTCCTCCCCCGGTCCAAAAACATGCACGGTAGGTTGATTGGCACCTTGGAAAAATTGTCCCTAGTGTGTGAATGTGTGTGTGTGTGTGTGTGTGTGTGTGTGTGTGTGTGTGCCCTGTGATGGGTTGGTATTCCATCCAGGGTGTATCCTGCCTTAATACCCATAGACGCCTGAGATAGACACAGACTCCCCGTGACCCGAGGGAAGATCGGATAAAGCGCTAGAAGATGAATGAATGAATGAATGAATGAATGATCTTTAAAAAAAAGAAGAAAAAAATCTATAAATCTTTGCTTGTTTGGTGAATACAGAGAATACCAAGAAAACTGTTTAATATTTTCAGGAAAGATCTGCTCAGGTACATCCTCCCTCACTTTGGATAAAAGTGTCAGATGAGATAAGTGGAAAGTTCATTTCACCACCTGAGTGTCGGAACAGAGAAGATTCATGACTCACTGTACCTTGAGAATAATTCCTTTAATTATTGACAATTTCTTCTAGTTCTTCTTCTTGGAAATTGTCAGCTTAGACACTATCATATGCATTATATTATTTATATATATATATATATTCTGTTTATGAGTACGATTCTGGATCATTTGGGTTTAAAAGGAAATATTCGGTTAATGCTGAAGTGACAGAGCTCTCCAAGGTGCTGAACACGTGTGCATTCTTTATTATACCCTTGTCACATTGTCCCATGGTACAATTATTCATTCATTCATGCATTCATTCATCTTCATCTTCTAGCGCTTTATTCATCTTCTTCTCTCGGGTCACGGGGAGTCTGTGTCTATCTCAGGCGTCTATGGGCATTAAGGCAGGATACACCCTGGATGGAATGCCAACCCATCACACACACACAGACACAAACACACACACACACACACACACTCACACACACACACATTAATACACTAGGGACAATTTTCCAAGGTGCCAATCAACCTACCGTGCATGTTTTTGCATGTTTTTGGACCGGGGGAGGAAACCGGAGAACCCGGAGAAAAACCCCCTGAGGCACGGGGAGAACATGCACAAACTCCACACACACATGGCCGAGACGGGAATCGAACCCGGACCCTGGCGGTGTGAGGCTAAATTATAGGTTTATATTTATTCTCCATGTGAGAATGAACTTGATTTGATCTCAAGCATGAATCATGTGTTTTAACAGAGAAATGAACTAAATAATTACATATAAAGTTTTGGACAGGAAACTGAAGTCAGATTATGAGTTTCACAACAGCACAATGATTGATTATGGTTTGGTCCCATGTGGGATTTTGGGGGAGAGTGCTGAGCTGTCAGTCTTACTGTTTGGGCACTGTGCCTGTCGTCACTGTTGTTCATAGATGTATATATGTAGCTAATATTCATGAATAGTATGTTATAAACGTGTGTGTGTGTGTGTGTGTGTGTGTGTGTGTTGGCTGATATTTTGCACAGAATATATTTTGCATAGAAGAATCTACATCATGCATGGTAATATACGACAATTTCTTTTGGTCTCCAAAAACCAAATAATAATAATATAAGTGTTTTGTGTGTGTGTGTGTGTGTGTGTGTGTGTGCTCCTCCACGTGCCAGATCATTGTCCTTAGGCAGCGTTGAGTGACTCAGGTCACATCAAGGCCTCCTTCTTTTTTGATTCCCGAAAAATTCCTCTCTTGGGCCCTTGAGCAAGGCCCTTAACTCTTTATCTTCCAGGGTCGCTGTATCATAATGACCGCCGATCTCGGACCTCACTGTGATGGGTAGAAACATCTGGACTGATATTTCTTTCTTTTATTTTCGTTGTGAAGCCCAAAGTGCGTTGGATGATATTTTGCACCGAATGTATTTTGCATAGAAGGATCTACATCATGCATGGTAATATATGACAATTTCTTTTGGTCTCCAAAAACCAAATAATAATAATAATAGTGTTTGTGTGTGTGTGTGTGTGTGTGTGTGTGTGTGTGTGCTTCTCCACGTGCCAGATCATTGTCCTTAGGCACCGTTGAGTGACTCAGGTCACATCAAGACCTCCTTCTTGGTTGCCGTTGGGGATGAGAGCAATGCGTCTCCATGGAGATCTCCATAGTGATTCTACAATTGACTCATTTAAATGAGGCCTATCGAATGCGCGCAGCTGCGTGGAGTAATCACAACACGCTGTGTAGAAATGAGGTAGAAATTACTAAAGGAATTCGTTCATTCATGACGGCTCGTAGTAAATCTTCAGGTTAGTCGTGCTGAAGCTCAACGATCCCTGATCTCTCTTAAACGTTATATAACAATTAATATAATATTAATATTCTCTCTCTCTCTCGCTCTCTCTGTGTTCCTCCTGAGACGCCACTGAACTCATCCCCTTTTGTTCTTCCTGAGAAACCCCAGTATAGAAGGTTATGAGTTCAAAACCCTCCCCTGCTGGACCGTATGATAACCGTCTCCTTAAGCGATATGCAAATGATCCTGATCCTCCGTCCTCATCATTATATAAACGTCTCTCTCTACATTAAAACCCTGAAGATACATCACATCATTCTGAAGATGGATTTGGATTATAATAATCATGAGCCGTTCAGCACTCGTGTCTCGCGAACACGTCGACATTCCCTCGTCTCCGTGTTCTTTCACGTTAAATACTCCTGTTTGGTTGATTTGTTTGCTGCGTGTGTTTTGATTTTTGAGGAAGATCTTATATTTCTCACTTGTGTTTATACGACGCCAATACGACAGTTAATGACGCTTATAATGTGTTATTAAGCAGCACGCTCGACTAATATCATTGATATGCCATTAATTATTTATTTAGAGACACCTACCACACACCTGTTATTATTATTATTATTATTATTATTATTATTATTATTATTATTATTATTATTACACTTTTTATCACCCTATTTACCTCATGACCATTTAAATGATCTTCCCATTGTGAGATAAAAAAAAAGAAAATATGTACAGTTTTTATTGATTATTTTTCTATTTTTCTAGGCTTTTCTTTCTTTCTTTGTACTTTCATTTGTATTTATTATTTTTGCAATTTCAATCCGTTATTTATTTAATTATGTATTGAATTAATTGCATTCTTTTACAAGAAAACAAGTTGCTTATGTCACCAAAACAAATCCTATATAAGGTAAACCTACTCCCAATAACGCTCTTTTTTGGGCCTCTCTTGGGCCCTTGAGCAAGGCCCTTAACTCTTTATCCTCCAGGCTCTCGGACCTCGCTGTGATGGGTAGAAAACATCTGGACTGATATTTCTTTCTTTTATTTTTGTTGTGAAGCCCAAAGTGTGTCGGAAACGTTATCCGTTCATCGTCTCGTTCTTCCCCTCCTCTGACTCGCTCTTTCCGGTAAGTCTTTCTGTGACACATGAGTCAGTCCACTCGTCCTTCTGTCTCCTCCCTTCCCTCTTTATTAATTAGAAAAAGGGGTTTTGTTTATGACTAATAGCACACACACACACACACACACACACACACACACACACACACACACACACACGGGCCCGTAACTCTCTACTCCGGCAGGTGCTGGAATTGAAAGACTCTGTAACCCGAATCCTTTGAAAAGTTTTTCGGGACGATGATTAATAAGGACCGGGAAGTGGGGAATAAATGATTCATGGTACGGTAGTGGAGCGTCGCTCGTCTCGCGTTCCGGATAAAGCGAGACGCGAGAACGCGAGAGCAACAGCAGCTACACGTCCTGTGACTCAGCCGCGATGGTCTCTTTACACGCTGCTATAAAAGCGAGCTGAAAGGTCATCGCTAGGCTCGGAGCGTCATCCTGACCATCTGGAATACTGACAGACTGGATATGGGACTCGGAGCGCAGTGAAGGTGAGACGCTCAGAAAAGGTAATGTGATTTAATGTGAAAAGTAATGTGATTTTCTTCACTTGTTCAAAAGCCTGAGGTATAAGGGGCCTTTTTCAAGGGCCCATAAGTGTGGCAGTTTGGCATTAGCAGGATAGGAATAGAAGTCTCAGCTAACAATCTTTCGTTCTCAAAACGCTCTGCGGAGGTTCCATTTTGGTTGCATAATAAACCTACTGATGATCCTGGAATGTTATTATTATTATTCATTCATTCATCTTCTAGCGCTTTATCCGATCTTCCCTCCGGGGTCACCTGTGCCTATCTCAGGCGTCTATGGGCATTAAGGTAGGATGTTGTTGTTGTTGTAATTATTATTATTATTATTTACCTCCCCAAATGAAACTCAAAATACCCAAATGGAAAGGACCTGCTAATGTTAGGGGAACGTTCTGTGATTAGTTAGATGTGCACCATCATCACCATCATCATCACCTCCATCAACCTCTACCATCACCATCACACCATCACACCATCACCGACACCATCATCATCACCCCATCAACCTCCACCAACACCATCATCACCATCACTATCACCACCATCACACCACCACCACCACCATCATCATCTTCATCATCACCATCATCATCATCACCATCATCACCACGCCCCCATATCTATTCCTACCAGCATCACCAATACCACCACCACCACCTCTATCACCATCACCACCACAAACAACAACAAAAAACAACCTGTCAATAAATAACATGGAATGAAAATATGTGAACAACTTAATAAATTGCATTAAAAGGTGAAGAGATCATGTGACAGCGTGTGTGATGGTGATGATGGTGATGTGTGTGATGGTGATGATGGTGATGATGTGGAGGTTGATGATGATGATGATGGTGTGATGATGATGATGATGATGATGATGATGATGATGATGATGATGATGATGATGATGATGATGATGATGGTGATGATGGTGATGATGGTGTGATGATGATGATGATGATGATGATGATGATGATGATGATGATGATGATGGTGATGATGATGATGATGATGATGATGATGATGATGATGGTGTGATGGTGATGATGCTGATGATGGTGTGATGGTGTGTGATGCTGATGATGATGATGATGATGATGCTGATGATGGTCTGTGTGACTGGTGATGATGCTGCTGATGATGGTGATGCTGGTGATGATGCTAAATGTGATGATGATGATGATGATGATGATGATGTGATGATGATGCTGCTGATGATTGATGATGAGTTCTGCTTGCTGCTGCTGTGCTGATGTGCTGCTGCTGATGCTGATGATGCTGCTGTGTTGTGATGATGTGTGATGATGATGATGATGATGATGATGTGCTGATGCTGCTGATGACTGATGCTGTGTGCTGCTGATGATGATGCTGATTGCGTGATGATGGATGTGATGATGGTGCTGGATGATGGGTGATGATGTGATGATTGTGTGATCGTGCTTGCTGATGTGATGTGCTTCTTCTGATGATGATGATGATGATGACTGCTGCTGCTGCTGCGCTGCTGCGGTGTGATGATGCTGATGCTGTGAGCTGATGCTGCTGTGATGGTGCTGCTCTGCTGGTGCATGATGATGCTGCTGCTGCTGCGCTGCTCTGCTGGTGTGCTGGTGCTTCTGCTGCTGCGGCTGCTGATGAGTGCTGACTGCTGTATGATGATGATGATGATGATGTGATGATGCTGATGCATGGTGATGATGGTGATGATGATGCTGATGGTGTGATGCAGATGATGATGATGATTGCGTGATGGTGTTGATGATGATGTGTGCATGATGGTGATGATGGTGATGATGCTGATGATGATGATGATGATGATGATGATGTGATGATGCTGATGATGGTGCTATTGTGATGATGATGATGATGATGATGATGATGGTGCTGATGATGCTGATGGTGATGTGATGATGCATGATGCATGATGATGCAGATGGTGTGATGATGCTGATGATGGTGCTTATTTGATGATGCTGCTTGTTGATGAGATGATGATGGCATGATGATGATGATGATGGTGTGATGGTGATGATGATGATGATGATGGTGATGATGATGATGATGATGATGATGATGGTGTGATGGTGATGATGATGGTGATGATGATGATGAGTGCTGATGATGGTGATGTGATGATGTGACCTGTGATGATGATGTTGTGCTGATGATTGGGTGCATGCATGGTGATGATGATGATGATGCTGATGTGTGATGATGATGGTGATGATGGATGATGTGATGGGATGATGATGGTGATGATGTGGATGATGATGATGATGATGATGGTGATGATGGTGTGATGGTGATGATGGTGTGATTGTGATGATGGTGTGATGATGATGATGGTGATGATGGTGTGATGGTGATGATGATGATGATGATGATGATGTGATGATGGTGTGATGATGGTGTGATGGTGATGATGGTGTGATGGTGATGATGGTGTGATGATGTGATGATGATGATGATGATGTGATGATGATGGTGATGGTGATGGTGATGATGGTGTGATGATGATGAGTGTGATGATGATGATGTGATGGTGATGGTGTGATGGTGGTGTGATGGTGTGATGATGGTGTGATGGTGAACTACAGCTGGTGGACGTGAAACTGATTTGGGAGATAAACCGTTTGAATATAACTCTGTTCCTTCGTGCACAACATTACACTCTACAAACATCTTATTTTCTAGTACATAAATGTATCCTTTATTATATAACTCTCATTTTTAGTAATATAAATTCTCCATCAAGGACAACAAACTGTTATTTTTTCCAACAAAAAATGTGACGTTGCAGGAAAATATTAACAAAAAAGAAAGAAAAAAGTAATTTATTATGTAAGAGTAAATAAAAATAATACATTGTGTTTTGCTGCAAAACAGAAGTGAGTGTGAAAGTCAGAGAATCCAGATGAGCTGCAGCAGATTGTCCAAAACGCTCCGCTGATTTCTTTATCACGCCATCATTTGTGCAATTAACAAAATGTTGGAACGCTTTCATCGCTGTAAAAACAAATGCATTATTTTTAGTAACGATAAACAAACAAATAATGCATTTTCTTGTTGTTGATCTTTTATTTGCACAATTCTGTGAAGTGTCACACGTGTAAATAACAAATAAATCCTTCTTTTATCGATAAAACACTACGTCATTATGGATGAACGATCAAAAATGATCATAAATGAAAACAATTCCAAAGTCATGCATTTCTATATATTTTTTTAATTGGAGAAAATAAATAATTAACAGTGATCAATTTTGAAATGTAATGTATTGATCACATATGGAGCATTTCATTTATTAATTATGCGTGTTTGTAATTAAAATTACACTTGTGTAAATATATCTGCATTGTTATAATACACACATGCAGATTTGTGACTATGTCTTAATACACCGTGTTTAAGACACACTGTGGGGGGTTGAGAATGGTTTAAGGCAGTCCCAGAAGAGGGCGGTGTGTGTGTGTGTGTGTGTGTGTGTGGTGGGGGAGAGAAATATCCCTAAGGACCTGCTGGTTTAGGTACAGGTCCTACTCTCTGATTGGTCAGGGGGTGAATATGGAACCTATCGCACCCATAACCGCGGAATGCGCAATTTATCAGCAATTGAGCATCACGTGGACTTGACCGAAAGTCCTGGGGGTTGTTCCTGAGATGCTCGGGGTGAGGGCATGGGGCAGGAGTGTGGAACGAGGAGAGGCATCTACACTGCATAAACCAAACAAAGAGGATTATTAAAGACGGCTTTTTAAAATCACTTTTCTTTTTGCTTAAAAGAAGAAAAATCAGAAGACACACTGGAGCGCTCCTGAACCATGGCTGAAGGTATTGTGATGATGGTGTTCCGATGATGTTCCTTGTTATTGTTCGTGAATACGGGCCCTATCATCTCCCTATGTGTGTGGTGTGTGTGTGTGTGTGTGTTGGAGGTGGGCTGGCTTTATTTCATTGTCTTTCAGATTTACGAACCCCCACCCTGCTTCCCCCCACACACACACACACCTTAACTTTCACCGCAGGACTTGGTTTCCTCCAAACTTTTTTTGTGGGTTCGAGAGGGGAAAATGAACATGTTTAGAAAGGGGCCCCTGAGGACCAACGAGCGAAAATCCGAAATATACATTTATTTATACGGGGTGTGAATTTTGGGATTGAATCCGACGTGGGATTTGAATGAAAATGGGAGAAATGGGGTCGTTTTTTGCTGATTGTTACAGAGGTGAGATTTATTTTTATTTAATTCTATCTATCTATCTATCTATCTATCTATCTATCTATCTATCTATCTATCTATCTATCTATCTATCTATCTATCTATTTAAACAGAAAAACATGCAGCAATTTCCGTATATATACACAATTATACAACATATACGCAATCAATTAATAAATGATTGATTGATTGATTGTTTGATTAATTGGGCAGTTGCGCATTATAATATAATATTATTGATGTTGTTGTTTTTTCTGGTACACTTTGAGAGGCAGGAGGAAATAAAAAGTGATCGGAAAATCACACGGTGGGATTGAACACGCGCTGCGACGCGCGCTCTCTCTTCCGTTCCGCCGTTTTCACGCCAAGTCTCCCTGTGTTTCTTCTTTCTTCTCCTTCTTCTTCTTCCTCCTCTTTCACGTCCCTGTAAAACAAATAAAGGGTCCTGCGCGAAGACCGAAGACGAGGAGACGCAGAACCCGGCCTCGGAGTCGGAGTCGTTCAGCGGCCACGGCGTGTGCAAGTGGTTCAATGTGCGCATGGGCTTCGGCTTCCTCTCCATGACGAGCAGAGACGGAGCTCCACTCGAGCGCCCGCTCGACGTCTTCGTGCATCAGGTGAGACGTGCAGCACGTGCGCCCCTGACCGGTCCCTTTTCCTTCTCCAGGCCTTTTTTAAAGTGCAAACTTTATGCTTTAGTATAAATGGAGCCACTTTAGTGCGTGTTTTCACCCGAGTGGAATGTGAGATTTCCTGCATGATCCTTCTTATTTAAATGAAATATCTTTGCACGTGCATATGAAGATCATAAAGGGAACATTGATGCTGTTCTGACTGTGCATGGCCTCCATCTCTCCATCATTTCACAGATTTGTGGATTTTTGGAGGAAAAAAATATGTAAATCCTCTTTTCTGGATCTTGTAAAGTCGATTTAAAAGCCCTAAAGGCATTTCCTGTAGTTTCATGGCACACTGAGTTACTCTGAACCCTGATCACACACCATGCATGCAGCAAATTGTGCATTTTGGGTCGCGGTACGTTTTAGTGCAGGCTTGCATGTGTTATAATTGCATGCACGTTATCGTGAAATGTCTTGCACGTAATGTGAATAAAAACTGATATTAATGAAAGTGTTGTGCAGCAAAATTTGGATGCTTTTTAGATGCACGTGCCGCTTATTATTATTCTCTATATTCGTGCTGAAATTCTGAGCCTATTCATATTCTGTGTGTTTTATCCGTATTTGGTGTTAAATCCTGTTTTACTGTCAGTCTAAATACCACACAGTAAATAAATATCGTTCTCCAAGGTCTCAGAGGAGAGCGAGATGATTGCGAGTACTGGATCACGACCGAGAAAAAGTTACGGCGCAGATAAACAATACAGCAATACGCACGACACAATAAAGGCCCAGAGATGAGGTCATTTTACGGACGATTGGCTCGCTAACCTCGTCATGTGATATCCTCCTCATGCTGAGTAAAGATGTCTTGGGTTAACAAACATCATGCATTTAAAAAAAATTCAGTTTGAATTTGATTTGATTGATTTCAGTAAAGAATCGGAGCACTTTTTCAATGATATACTAATATATTTTCTTCACTGATAGTAAATAAATCCTAGAAATCATTTGAGGAATAATTCACACATTTTTCCAGAGATTCCGAGTCTTTCCGAACGCCGCATGGCCGTATGCTAGACTTGAAAGGACGCAGATCCGCATTGTGAATGTCCCTGTTGATCGCTCCTGTGTGTGCTGGAGGTCCACCAGCTCTTTGTATTCATTCACTCTAAATCAGCATATGCATTGAGTGCTTTAGACCAGTTGATATTGATGACTCTGCGATTTATAGTCTTTGACTTTGCGCCAGCCAATAAACAGGTTTGGATTCGTTTGGCCTGATGTTTTTTTTTGTTTGTTTGTTTTTTTGGGGAAAAAAGCTTCTGGCGGGTTTATTGATCACGCTCAGTGTCGGGTCTCGGCCTGGGAATCGGCTCGTTCCTGGGAGACAATGTCCGGCATTGTCAGACACACAGAGAGGAAATCCTGCAGGCCGTGATATGCTACCGAGCGGCGAACGAATGAATGAATGAATGAAGAGAGTGTTTGTGTATGTCGCGGGTGAAAATGCGAACGCAAGGAAACGGACCCGAACGAGCGCAAGCAACAAAGCAGATACTATAGTCTGGAAGGGTGAAGAAGAAAGAAGGAGACGTATGGTCCGGAGAGGGAGGGCGTGGATGGAGGGAAACGGAGAGGTCTTGTTAGCTGAACTCATTCATAAAAAAAAGTCTTAAAGACTAAGAGGAGGGGGAGGAGGAGGGGGGGATTGTAGTGGAAGAGGTCAGAGGATGAAGGGATGGAGGGATAGTTCCAGGAAGCCCTTGTTGGGGGGTTGGGAACGAGGAATGCAAAGCTTGTCAAGCAATCAGGATTGAATTCCTTTCCCACTGCCTTCACTTCAAAAGATCTCCGGGTTCGTACGCCGAAGCGAGCGACCCCCCCCCCCCCCCCCCCCCCACACACACACCCCCCTCCTCACCAGAGAGGTGTCCGGGTTAAGCCCGGTGACATGCCGTGGCCGTAAAATGGCCCTCCGCGGGCTTTTCCACTTCCACTGGAGACACATCGCACCGTGCCCACGCCCTGCAAGTGATTAGGATTTGGATTGTATGATTGATACGCTGGAATTGGAAGGAGGAAGAGGAGGAGGTAAAGACCACCAGCAATGATCCTTTCTCTTCTCTATTAAAGATTTATCCGGAGAAAAAGTTATACAAATTTCGTAGTCCCGGATTGTGTAATCCGACTCAAAGCCCGGGGTTTGAGCTTCCCGAAAATCTTGGATTAGACCTCGCTTTATCCGTGTCGAGAAACCATTTCAGGAATGCACACTTCCCCCCTCTCCTGCTCTCCCAACACTCCATCTCCATCGCCGTGAGACTCGACCCCATCACCGCCCGGTACCGTCTCACTCTGTTACACTTTTATCTTCAATCCAACATAAGCGATCTCAGAACAGATTTAGGACCGGAGCGGACAGAAGATTCCCTTAGAGGAAACGGGATTCGGACCACGGAGACATGTTCCATCCTGGTGTGGAATGCAACCACGTGAAAACATGATTATTATTATTATTATTATTATTATTATTATTATTTTGGAACTGGTTTCAGGGTTTTACATTTTATGATTAGGTCATTTTTTCTCCCCAAAACCTGCATTTTATTGCTTGATTTATTGCTTTATTTTGGAATTTCTGCCTTTTCATGGACTAATTTAGATTTTTAAAAAATCCAATATTATTATTATTATTATTCTATTATTCGACTGATTTGTTTATAAATACAACTCTGGCAACCCGTCCAAATGATCTTTCTACATAACACATCCACATTTATTCAGGATTTCCTCTTTTCCTCTTTTTCTGCACGAGAACTAAAAGAAAGCAATTCGTCGCAGGTTTTAATGGTTTTTTGAGTGAATATGAAGCTTTTTTAAAATTTAAATTACATTTAAGTAGTCCAGGAAATCCTGCACATCTCTGCGTAGTTTTATTTACTAAACAAGATGCAAATACATTGCGATCTGTTTCGGATTCTATCAAATGGATTGATACCCACGTCTATAAAGCGTCTCATTTCTGAACTCGATTACACAAATATTGGGACTTTTATGATGTTCATGTACAGAAAACACCTGATACACCGGCTAGGAGTGGAAGATCTCCTTCTATAGAGCGTTGTGGAGCTGCTTAGGAATGGATGTGAACGCTGCATCTCCACACCTCCTCACTTTCTCATCTGTTCCTGATTTGGCTGAAGGAATCTTCACAAATTTGAATTAAATATGCATGGAATATGCAATAGATTATATGAGCGTATAGAAGAGGTTCCAACTAATGAATGGAACGTCCAAATTGGTGCATTAAGAGACAATGAATAAACATTAGGGAACGATTTATTTGACACAGCACAATCGAATATATGTTATATGATAGAGCCTGAATAATTACACACGGGATTAAATCTCGTTTAGTAACGTGCATGTATTTATAGCGCTTATATTAGTTGATAAAAGAATGTAAAATATTCTATATATTTAATATAAGTTTGATATATATATATATATACTAATATAAAAGATGTGTATGATTTGTAACAGAGCAAGCTTCACATGGACGGCTTCCGCAGCCTGAAAGAAGGCGAGCCGGTCGAGTTCACCTTTAAGAAATCCTCGAAAGGCCTGGAGTCTGTGCGTGTAACGGGTCCGGCAGGGGCACCGTGTGCAGGCAGCGAGAAGAGACCGAAAGGTGCCCAGAAACGCCGTTCTAAAGGGGATCGGTGAGTGCTCGTGATCTTATCGTGTACGGGAAAAAAGTGCGGCGAGATCTCAGGTGCTGAGTAAGCTGAGTAGTGCTCCCCCCCCCTTCTATCCGTCATAATTATATCGGATTAATAGGTTGTGTAAAATCTCGGGGTCGACCTCGGGGTGGAACGATCGCCGTTTCCCGGCGCGATACTGAACTATTTGCCTTATTTGCCTTAAAAGTGCATCCGAACACCGACGTCGAGAGCGGCATGGATCACACCAAATCCTGTCTATTTAATTAATAACAGATGTAGATGCCTTAGGAAGGTCATAGGTGGCCGTCGCCATGGAAACAGCAGGCCGCGATGTGAGCCGGTAATGGGGAAAGGAAGTGGTGTTTGGGGGGGGGGGGGGGGGGGGGGTTTCGTTCGGTGGTTCAGAAAGCAGGGGTCGGAGGTGAAAGGCCACACTGCTGTATTAAAACAAAGAGCCAAAGAGATTCCCGTTTTCCTCTTTTAGGTCCACACTCAAACCAATCAATAGACTGAGTGTGTGTGTGTGTGTGTGTGTGTGTGTGTGTTTCGGGGGGGGGGGGGGGGGGGGGTGGAAATGGGTGTTGGGGGTTGGGAGTTGGAGAAGCTAAAAGAAAGGATCACAGGCTAGGTAAAACACACACACACACACACACACACACACACACACACACACACACTAGTCTGTTAAAAATATCGATACGATCAAAGAAACATTAAATACGTCATTACATTGTTTTGTGTGTAAACAGGCGTAATTAGAATGAGACTTTTGCCAATTAAAACCTGTCTGTTAATGAAGTCTTTTCCAATTTATTTCTAGTCTTATTCTATTTGTATTATTCTTAATTGCGTTTCATTAAAATCGATTATTTCATTTTTTTAAAGGCTCGAATAATATTTCGGTCCAATTCTGGAACTCCAGTTTCAAAACGCCATTGTTTTTTTTTTCATTATTAACACTCATCTCTAAGGGTTTAACTACACTGCACTCTAGTGGCAATAAACAAACAAACAAACAAACAAACTACAAAAACAAAGAAACAGAAAATATTGAAAGAACGGATTGATTTTTCTGCCTATTATTTTCTGATAGAAAAGCCTGGAGTAAATAACCATGGATTCAAATGCATATTTTTTTTGCTATATATAAAGTGTTGTTGTCTCAGCAATGATATATTGACAGTTATTGTGCAATATTCATATTTAATACCCTTTCTATATTTTAATTATTGTGTTATCGCGTTCTTATGTACATTTAAAATTCACTAAGCAATTACTGTGCAACAATTTATTCTATTTCTCATTGACTGCATTCCTCACCTTTCACTTCTCTGGCTCTTGTTCATTCCTTATCTGTTATTATTATTATTTCTTTTTCTTTTTTTATTTACATTTATTATTTCTATTTTATTTTGTATTTATTTTTATTGATTGTTGAAAAAATATATATATATAATATATATATATATAGAAAAAAACGTAAAAAAACAAAATCTTTTCCGTCCAGCTCGTTTGCAACTAGCGGTGAATTGAGGTACTGCAACATTGAATGTATGTATGTATCTATTTAATCGGTTGCAGTACCTCAATTCACCACTAGTTACAACACACATTTATATATAATGTAATATGTAATAAATCTAAAACAAATCCACTAAAATAACAAATTATTTGAGCATCTGATGAATTTGTTTACTTTGAAGTAAAATTAAAGTATGATTTTAACGTACAGAAAGTGAGCAATAATGAATGTAAATGTATCTGTAGGTGTTATAACTGCGGAGGCCCGGATCATCACGCCAAAGAATGCCAGCTTCCTCCTCAACCCAAGAAGTGCCATTTTTGCCAAAGCATGTCTCACATGGTAGCCAACTGTCCAATCAAAGCACAGCAGCCGGCGTCGGGGGGATCTCAGGGAAGCGCCGCCGCCGCCGCCGTCGCCGCACCGCCAGGCGGAGGAGAAATCCTGAGCCACGCCTCCTCGGTACCCGAGTGAAGGCGGGACGATGCGGGATTTACAGTCAGGGATCACACACGCACCAATCACGCTGCTGCCGCAAATAATCTCAGGTTTTGACTTTTCTAACAGCACCAATGAATGTCGTCTCTCTCGCTCGCATGACGTCAAAATCAGTCATTTTACAGAAGAGAGAGATTTTTTTTTTACATTTTAAACATTTCTGTAGATTAATTTTTTAGGGGCACAAATATTCTGTTTTTTTCTTCTTTTTTTTCTTCCGTCCACTTCATTTCCACTCGATCAGGATGAAGATGGAAGAAAGCGTTCATCAGGATTTTTTTTTTAAATTTTTTAATTTGATTTATTCACGTTCGTGTTCGTGTCTTTTTTTAAATTTTCATTTAATAGCTAGCTAAGTGTCTTAGATTTGTATGGAAACAATCAAAAAACAAACAAACAAACAATGCGAATTTCTTTTCATTTCGTAACAAACAAAATAAAAAAGAGCATTATTTTCTTCGCGCCGTATCCACGAAGTCGTCTCTAAAACGGCGAAAAAACACACAAAACAAAACCGAAGAAAATAGATTTCACGCAACTTAGGAATTCCATAATTTAGGAATTTCTTTTCCCACTCAAAGCCGAAGACGTTTATTCATTCCGCATTTACAATTTCCACTAAATAGACCGATTTATACTTTACATGTAGCGTACGACCAAAAGTTTGTGGACACCCGTCTCTTTTTGACCATCGACTCCATTTGCTGTTATAATAAATTCCGCTCTTCCGGGATGCTTTTCCGATACATTTTGGAGTGATTGTGGAGATTTGTGATCATTCCTGGGATTTTCCGATTCTTCCCAAAAAGTGTTTGACCTTCCAAAATCTTCCACTCCAACCCACACACACACACACACACACACACACACACACAGAGCAGATGTTTGTGCACACGTCGTGCTGGAACGGAGTTTCAAACAAACGTTGTGGGAACATTTTGGGAATGATCTTCAAATGTCCCGATACTTGTGTCGATACGTTTACTTTAGATGGATTTAATCACCTTTTGAAACGCTCGAGACCTGCGATCTGCTTGTATATTGTTCTTGTATATTTTACCCATATAATAATAATAATAATAATAATATAATTGTTTTGTTTTTTTAATGCTGTATTTGCATGGTAGTTGATGTTACAGTAGATTAGTGCACATGCTCAGACTGAGAAAGATCAGAAATCTTACAAATATGAGGATTTGCTGTGAATTTGTTTTTATTTGCGGGATTTTGTTTACGGAAGCCCGTTTCCGCCAACGGATAGAAAACAAAACAGTAAAAAGGGTTTAATGTGACTTTTTACCTCCCAATTCTCAGAAAAATATACAAAAATTATGAGATTAAAATTCACAGTGCAGAATTCCGACTTCTGAAAATGCATTTTTTTGGCCATATTTACTATTTGACATGATAATCCTTAAAAATCACCCGCAATTAAGAGAAAAAGAGGAAAAGTCCGACTTGCGAGATCAAAGCCAGAATATTTCTTTATTTCTCAGAATTGCAAATTTATATTTTCTGTTAAATATTTTTCATTTTTCTGTTTTTTTCCACATTTTATTGGTGTAAACCCGCTTCCGTGGGTTATTTTATCTTTTATTATTTAAAGAAGAAAAAAAAAGCAAGGTATTATATCTTGTTCAGAATCTATACAAGTCTACCTCAGGATGTTAAAAAGGAAGCGGACCTGGACTGCTTTATCCGAGAAGTCCAGTGTCTCATTTAATGTGTAACGTGAAAGCTGTATGTTGTGTGTGTGTGTGTGTGTGTGTGTGTTTTGCTTTTAGTGCTAAAATGATTCCAGGTGTAATAAGTCATGTGATGCGACTTGGAAAGTTCTTTTGCGAGATTTTAGTGATTTTTAGAACAAAAGCTGAAATGTCGTTAGTCATATCGTTCACTCAGGAATGTCAGAGACCGCCTAAACGAATTTGTCTGTAAAAAAAAACAACAACAACAAAAAAACACAACACTGTGCACAACGGGTATTTATTCACACGCCGATTTTTCTCGCCGTATAACGAGTATTCGTTGTGTTGTTGTGATGTTGTGTATGTTTTCTGTGCATTACATTCAGTGTTCATTGAAAATCTGTTTTATATTCAAATGACCAAAGAATGTAGCCGTGTTGCGGCATGCGAGCGGCTTCGTGTCCGAAGCGGATCTGAACGTCCTCCGCGATCGCCCCGAGTGTCCGAGTGTCCGCGGGTTCAGACGTCCACTTTTACTTCAACATGTCGTGATGAAGCATGCAAAGAATGTCATGACCAAGAATGTTTCAGTGTGACAACTCACTACTTGCTTTGTAGTAAATAAATATCTTTCAATATTACACAATTGCTTCCGTGTTTTTCCTTTTAGCTGGAAATGTATTTATTATTATTATTATTATTATTATTATTATTATTATTAGGGAGGCGATTTGGGTCCTTATTATTTAGGTCCTTGAGCAAGGAACTTAACACTCTATGCTCTAGGGGGCCCTATATATATATATAGGGGTATATAGGGGTGTTGCGGGGGGTGGAGTGGGGTGTTGTGGGGTGAGGTGGAGTGGGGTGGGGTTATTAGTGGGGTGGGATGGGGTGGGTGTTTCGGGGTGAGGTGGAGTGGAGTGGGGTGTTTGCCTGGGTGGAGTGGTTTTGGGGTGTTGCGGGTTGGGGTGAGTGGGTGGGTATTAGTGGGGTGGGATGGGGTGGGGTGTGCGGGTAGTGTCGGAGTTGGAGTGGGGTGTTGCCTGGTGGTAGTGGGGGGTTTGCGGGGTGGGGTAGAGTTGGGTGGTATTGGTTGGGGGATGAGGCGGGGGTTGTTGCGGGGTGAGGTGGAGGTTGAGTGGGGTGTTGCCTGGGTTGGAGTGGGGTGGTTTATTAGTGGGGGTGGGATGTGGCGGGGTGTTGCGGGGTGGAGGTGGAGTGGAGTGGGGTGTTGCGGGGGTGGAGTGGGGGGTTGTGGGGTTAGGTGGACTGGTGTGTGTGGGGGTGAGGTGGAGTGGTGTGGGGTGTTAGTAGTGGGGTGGGGATGGGGGCGGGGTGAGGTGGAGGTGGAGTGGGGTGTTGCCTGGGTGGGAGTGGGGGGTTTGGCGGGGTGGGGTGGGTTATTAGTGGGGTGGGATGGGGGCGGGGTGTTGTGCGGGGTGAGGTGGAGTGGAGTGGGGTGTGGTGGTGGTGTGGGGTGGGTTATTAGTGGGGTGAGGGTGGAGTGGGTGTTGTGGGGTGGGTGGAGTGGGTGGGATGGAGGCGGGGTGTTGCGGGGTGAGGTGGAGTGGAGTGGAGTGGGTGTGGGGGGTGGAGTGGGGTGTTGTGGGGTGGGTTATTAGTGGGGTGAGGTGGAGTGGGTGGCGGTTACGGAGGAGAAGCGAAAGCTCGCTCTCGGCCGGCGCGCTCGCTCTCGCGCTGACGGGGACGAGCCGTTGCACGCGTGAGCGCGCGTGACTATAATGGCTGCCACCGAGAGCCGCGGAAACAAACACGTGAATTTTGGATAAAATTCTCGAGGAAGGTAACGCGATTCCGCACCCGTTTTACGGCTGCGTGTTGTGTGTGTGTGTGTGTGTGTGTGTGTGTGTGTGTGTGTGCGCGCGTGTGTGTTAGCCGTGTGCAGGCCGCACGCGCTCTTTGTGTCCGCGTTGCAGGTTGTGTGTGTGTGTGGTGTGTGTGTGTGTGTGTGTGTGTGTGTGTGTGTGTGTGTGTGTTCCGGACATGCACAGAGTTGTCAACATGAGTTAGCATTGGTTTTTAGCCTGTTGTCAGGAGGAGGAGGAGGAGGAGGAGGAGGAGGAGGAGGAGGATGATGATGATGATGATGATGATGATGATGATCGTGGAGACAAAGAAGTGATGAGATGATTTCAGGAGGAACGCATTCCTTTGGGTTCGCTGTTTTTCCCACCTTTAATAATAATAATAATTATAACAATAATGGTTTCATTTTCACGAGTGGATTAGCTGTGCAGGCTGCAGCTAGGTGTGTGTGTGTGTGTGTGTGTGTGTGTGTGTGTGTGTGTGTGTGTGTGTGGAGCAGCAGGTTCTCCAGGTTCCACTCCTTGTGTTAAACTTCCACCTGATCCCCACACACACACACACACACACACAAACACACACACACACACACACACACACACACACACACACACACACCGTGACACACGCCTGGGCCATGTCATAATAGTGCAGAAAAAACAAACAAACAAACAAAAAATACTATTATAACATTATTATTTATTGCACAAATTCACCCAGCAGTGATTCTTGAACCCCCAAAATCCCGCGATGGCACATTGTGAGGTCACTAGTTCTCATTTGCATATTCATTGAATCACTTGTCTTCATTTGCATATCGGAACGAAGGCAGATTTTGTAATGGAATTGAAAATGGATTTTTAGCGCCAGGAAAATATGAAGTTAAAGGAAATGATTCAGTCAACAATCCTAAAGTCGACTATTTCGTTATGAGATGTTTTTTTTTTGTTTGTCATTATTTTAAAATGATTTAATCTGCGAACATTGGATGAATAAGATGCAACATTACAGCTGCTCTGATCAAATAGAGTTCCTGAGAACCTGACTGTGGAAATGCAAACAAATATATATATAAATACATACACACACACACACACACACACACATATATATATATATATACACATATGAATATTCCGGAAATTCCGTAGATGCACTGGTGTGTAAAAACATAGCATGCTTGCATATGGAATGATGACGCTCTGTTTTTTGTTTTTCAGTGATGCAGATGGCGTTTGAACGCGGGGACGTGACAACAGGAAAAGCGAGGCAGCTGGACCGCAGAACGGTGTTATGTTGTGTGCGTTTGTCTCAAAAACTGCAGTAATTCTACACTAGAAGTGGTTTCTCTTTGCGTATTCACCTCTCTCTCTCTCTCTCTCTCTCTCTCTCTCTCTCTCTCTCTCTCTCGACCTGCAGTTGAGGAAGACGATGGTGAGCAGCCGAGCCAAGTACGAGCTGATTCAGGAGGTGGGCCGAGGCAGCTACGGCGTGGTGTACGAGGCGGTGGTGCGGCGATCCCGAGCTCGCGTCGCCGTCAAGAAAATCCGCTGCCACTCGCCCGAGAATGTGGAGCTGGCGCTGCGTGAGTTCTGGGCCCTGAGCAGCATCCAGAGCCAGCACCCCAACGTCATCCACCTGAAGGAGTGCGTGCTCCAGAGAGGGGGACTCGCTCAGAGGATGAACCACGGATCCGCCTCTTCTTCATACCTGGAGGTATGTCTGTAGGTGATGATCAACATTCTTCCCTTTCTATTAGAGATCTGACCGAGACGGCGTGTATGTTTGTATTTTTAACATCGATATAAAACATAAAGTCGATTGGATCGCTCGATGTTAATAGCAGGTCTGAACAAGAACAGAGTTTCATCTCGTTTCGTCTCACGGACGTAAAAAAAAACAAAAATCACAATTTTTGGTCTTAATTTTATCATCGGAAGTTTTCATTTTAAAAAGTTGTGCATTTAGTTTCAGCGACGGGGAAGTGAAAGTGTGTGTGATGCTTAAAAGTGTTGTGTGTGTGTGTGTGTGTGTGTGTGCATATATATATATATATATATATATATATATATATATATATATATATATATATATATATATATATATATATATAAATGTGTATGTGTGTGTATATATGTATATTATGTGTGTGTGTGCGTGCGTGTGTGTATTTGTTCATGTGTGTGTGTGTGTGTGTGTGTGTGTGTATGTATATATATATATATATATATATATATATATATATATATATATATATATTATATAGTGTGTATATATATGTATGTGTGTGTGAGAGAGAGAGAGAGATTGTGTGTCCACATACTTTTGAACATAATAACTCGTCCCCAATAGTAAAAATAGTAGGTGCATGATGTATCGATTTATTTATGTTGTAATGACTAAGTATGCCTGATCGTCTGCACTGGAACGTCTCGTGTCTGCAGAAGAAAAGCGTTTCATCATCATCATCATCATCATCATCACACCTTGCGTGGCGTTGTGTTCACTCACACGCAGGAAACGTGGGACGGCTTTAACGCTTCCGCATAAACGTTATTACATGCCGAGGTTTCCGCCACACGATGATGAAACCACACTGACCTTCTCATGCAGGAGTTTTCTTAACGCTGCATTGCGTCTTTATCGATTTGTTTATTTTAAACTCCTGTAAATAAGCCGTTGTTGTTATTATTGACGCCTGGCGTTGTGTATTAAACCCCACAATGCCAGGCGTGTTCGGTTTCTTCGGTCGCGTCCGTGTCGGTCTTCGAGTGAGAAACTCTCCATGCGGCAGGATGTGGTGAGACGTTCCAGCGCTCAGCCAGCGGTGCTGCAGATGTTTTGGCACTGATTCCTTATGAGCACTGATACACACCACGGTTTTTCTGCACCGACCTCACACACACACACACACACACACACACACACACACCAGGAGAATGAATTTTTGAGAATGAATCTCGTCATAAACGAGGTCACGTGACCAACAAACGTTTGTTTAACGCGCGTGTGTATAAATCTAAATGTAAAATTCGTTCCTTCCAGTTGGTGGAATCGTCCCTGAAGGGCGAGCTGGCGTTCGATGGCCGGCGTTCGCGCTACCTTTGGTTCGTTACGGATTTTTGCGACGGCGGCGACTTGAACGCATACCTGCTCTCGCGCAAACCGAGCCGCCGCACCAACGCCAGCTTCATGCTGCAGCTGGGCAGCGCGCTGGCGTTCCTGCACCGCAATCGCATCATCCACCGCGACCTGAAACCCGACAACATCCTGATCTCGCACGGCGCCGCCGAACCCACGCTCAAAGTGGCCGACTTCGGGCTGAGCAAGGTAGGCCGAGTGCGGGAAACGTTTCCGTAAACGGATATTACAACTAAGATGTGAAAAAAAACGTGTATTGTTCTCATTCCGAGGTCTGCTCGGCGTCCGGTTTGGATCCGGACGAACCTGCGAGCGTGGAGCGCTGCTTCCTGTCCACGGCGTGCGGGACCGACTTCTACATGGCGCCGGAAGCGCGCGAAGGCTGCTACACGGCCAAGGCGGACATCTTCGCCCTGGGCGTGATCATCTGGGCGATGGTTGAGCGTCTGACGTTTGTGGAAGCCGGGACGCAGCGGGAACTCCTGGGCAGCTACGTGCGTCACGGCGAGGCCATCGTCCCGCTCGGAGAGGCGCTGCTGGAGAACCCCAACATGGAGCTCCTGATCCCGGCGCGGATGAAAAGCATGAGCGCTGAAATGAAGCGGCTCATCAGGGAGATGCTCGCCGCCGACCCCAGGCAGCGTCCCGACGCGTTCGAGCTCGAGCTCAGGCTGGTCCGGATCGCGTCCCGAGAGCTGGACTGGGACACGTAGACCTGGGACACGTTTTTTTTTTTCTTCTTCACGTTGGCGTCGCGTGGCGGCGAATTCCCGGGGTAAATAAACAATACCGTATTGGTACGGAAAATACTGTATATGGGAGTGATGTGCACTTAGGAATTGTAACTCGAGTGTTACGTTACACTGTGTGTCTATAATCTTGATCTAGCTGCTGATCCACTCCTTTTTTAAATTTTATTTAATTATATATATATATATATATATATATATATATATATATATATATATATATATATATATATATATATATATATATATATATAAATTTGGACTAATTTCCCCTTTGAATCCCAGCAGTTTTACCCGTCCATATTTTCTCTCGCGAGTTTCCAGATTCTTCCAGCAAACATTGGATTTCATCATCAGGAACGTTGTTTTTTTCCCGTTTCCTTCTTGGTGCTAATGTGAATGCAAATCTCGACTTTTCCATATGCAGATCTAAACCGCCCACATTCCGAGTAACATCCGTGCCACATCCGTGCCATATAAATATCTCAGGATTATACGAATGTGTCCGGCGCGGAAAAAAAAGACACAAGATTCCCAAATCCAGATTCAATCCAGATTCCAGTCGTAGACTAAAGAGGAACTCAGACTTCACACTCCATTTTATTGAATCCGTTTCCGTAGAAAAATGAATTTTGGCTGCTTCCCGTTTCTACTTGAATTTCCGAACGCGGATCTGAGACGGATGCTGCTGATCTGATCTGAGCGGACGTTAGGAAGCAATTCCAGACCAATTCCTGTCTGTACGTCCTCGTCTAGCGTCCGATGGAAGTGTGTTTTGTATTTCTAAAGCGTCTGGTGTCCCGGGGTGGCAGTAAGTTCACACCAGCACCCCCACCTGTCCACGGGGTGGAATTACAAAGTTTCAAGACTAGTTTACAAGATTTATTAATCTTGCATTCCAACACTTTATCAGCGTCAGATACAGCGATACAGCGCTCCCAAGGTCTTCTGGGACAATTTTGGCACACTGGTGCTCTGCTCCCTGTGACTGTGCGTGCAGTCCTGTGCTGCCATCTGCTGGCCTGTTACAAAACTGACCTTGAAACTTTTTGATACCATATCCTCTATATATATATATATATATATATACACACACACACATTTTGGCACCACCTTTGCTTCATCGTAATCCCATCTTGATTGCTGAAATCCTGGTCATGGAGAATTAATAAGCTTTTTCCTGAGATCAGGATCATCGTGATCTATTTAATTCCCACTCCAAAAGCAGAAAAGGTTTTGGATTTTGTTTAAGGTGACGTTCAGGTTACAAACCAAGGCTTTTTTCATGGAGAGAAAAAAACAAAACACAGCGTAACCATGTTTGTGTTAGTGTTGTCACGATACCTTTATTCAATATCACAATACCAAATCTATACAATGGCAAAAAATAAATAAAAAATAAATAAATATAAAAAAAAAAATATAAAAAAAAAAAAAAAAATAAGAAAAAAATAGTTAATTATCGCCTTAATAGCATGAAAGTCGGAGTGCATCCGAGAGGGGGAAAAAATCCTACGTAGTGCACACACTGCCCCCTGTAGTCCAACACTTGGATATACAGCTATCATTTTTTAAAAATTACCAATACTAATAAAATGAAAAATCGTATCGTTTTTAAAAAAGCAGGGTATCGTGATGGCTTTCAATGTATCGTACAACACTACCTGTAGTTGTTATGAGTTTCTACCATTGGTTACTTATAGCATAATATTATATATATATATATATATATATATATATATATATATATATATATATATATATATATATATATATATATATATATATATATGTTTATATATATATATATATATATATATATATATATATAATAAAATAACAATCTATGTTAAAGACCAAATGAAGATCTGATGATGTTAAACGCAGTCCGTTCTGCCTTTTTATTTTCATAAACCAGACTTTTGCCTTATTTTTTTAAATGCGTTCCTGCTGCCTCTGTAAACACACTGTTTATTCCTCTCAGACAGACAAAACAGCCTTGACTTTTTCTTTTTTATTCATTACAAATCACACACACACACACACACACACACACACACACACACACACACACACACATCAATAATAGATTATTACTAATTATGAATCATTATGACTACCGATTCCTTAAACTCATACACACACTGTAAGGCCAAAAGTTTGTGGACACCTTATTATAGTATGTGCGAACCTTTTTCCACCCTCGTGTTCCACACTTTGCTTTTATAATAATAACCTTTGTGGGAAAACTCCTTCAGACAGGTACTGAAGGAGGTGCGGAGTTTCCTGCGGTGCCGTCAGCGTTTATGTTCCTCCCATAAAGGGTTTATATCTCACAAGCAGGAGATCCTCCACTCGTTTTCCACCACACGTCCTGAAAGACCAGGTGTCCTTTTTATTAAGCACAATTTGTAGATACTGTAAATGGACAACACACACACACACACAATATGAACGTCAACGTTTTTTTTTTTGTTGTTTTTTTGAATGAAAACAGGCCGAACTGAATGTGTAAATCTGTGGATTTTAGTTGCTATGTTATAGGATCTTTTCATTTTAATTTTTCCTCGTCATTGTTGAAGTACGACGATGGAACACGGGCTCTTAAGCTACGTCAGCCGTTTTCAATTCTTCTAACATTGTTAAAGCAAAAAATACACACATACAGGGAACACAAGATAAAAAAAAACAAAACAAAAATCAGTCAGCTACCTCTATAGCGTTTAAAGCAGGGGTGTCGAAACTGCGCCAGGTGACGAGGACAAAACCTCGCAAAGGGAAGTAGCGCTCTTCTTTTTTTTTTTTATAACCAGAATCTGATCACTAATTAAACAAAACTCTGAGGGTGAATTGTGTCAAGTTTCAAAGAAGAAGCTTCAAGGCAAAATTGACATTAAAAGATTTAAAATTTGGAAGGAAGTGGCTGCAACTTTTATTCAGACATAAATTTGTCTATATATTGATATCAAGAACAACTTTCCATTCATTTGTTGTTTTTTTTAATGTAACGTTTTCATGCATTTTTTGGTTTTTAATGAATATAGTGGACCAAAATTTTGACTTTGCTACAAAAACTAAAACAAATGAACAGAAATCGAATTCATAAAACTTTTAATTTATTATTAAACATTAAATATGAGAAAGCAGACATTTAAAATGAAATAAATATTACAAATTTTAACCTGTAATTTAAGATTCATCGTTATGAAAATCGGAGTGCAGACAATGTGCACACGCTGCCCCCTACAGTCCGACACTCGTAACTACAACCGTCAAGTACCAATTCTAATGAAATGAAGAATCGTACATTAAAATAATTAGGCGGAATTATGCTGTATATACAAACATGCAACACAATATAAGTGTATTTATCCTGCTGCTGGTCTCAGGATTTTCCACACGCCTGATTTAAACGCTTGTGTCGTTATCAGTACAACCATTTGTTGGGAAAATGCATTCACTCATTCGAAAGCTGCCTTTTTTTAACCATCATCAGGTGCTAAAGGTGCGAGACTCCAGCCTCAGAGAGAGTGTGTGTGTGTGTGTGTGTGTGTGTGTGTGTGTGTGTGTGTGTGTGTGTGTGTGTGTGTGTGTGTGTGTGTGTGTGTGTCCTGCACGTTATACCAAAAGCACTGTAATAGCAGGCCCGTCGATCCTGAACAAAAAGCAGCTCGAGGTTTCGCCATCCGTGTTCGTATTCGTACATGACATAAACATGTAGATCTGAGAGTTCATGCACAGAAGGAGGACATGATTTGGAGGTTTTCCCTCTTCAGAACTTAAACGTTGTTCCCTGTGTCCTGTTCATCCACACACACACACACACACACACAACAAATCTCATCTAATCGTTTTCTTGGCATCATAAAGTGTACCGATGACCGGGTGTAATTTCGTGGCTTGTTTCTAAACTAACTGTATTTTTTTGTTTGTTGTTGTACAGTATTTTTATGAGATTTACAAGAGGCTGTAAAGGTGTAATTTATTGTTGGGATTGGCTTTATAAACAAACAGATACCAAAAAACCTTTGTTATTTGTGTGTGTGTGTGTGTGTGATGTGAAACTGCAGACCAGAGTGTTCAGAAGCGACGACTTTCACTCATCTTCAGCTCATAAATGATTCATATCACTTCTTATCTACATTTCTTACAAAATAACTATGAAAAAAAAAAAACAACAATTAACGTTTGAAACATGTAACAATTACATATGCATATACACACTCTGACCACTAGGGGGTTTGAGCTACACTTGAGAAGAGACTTTTACGAATCGGTTCGCTTAAAAGAATCGGTCAACGTTGAACCGATTCGTCACAAAAACAATCAACATTCACGAGGAAACTCCGGCTGTGATCATCCTGCAAAACTTCATCACTCCTCTTTATCTGTGCACTTTTTCCCTACTGAATATACATCATGGGAAGCCAAGGTTGGTTAGATTCGGTCAAGTAATATTATAATATATATTATTAACTATAACATGAATATATTATATTAATAATATATAATATATTATTAACTGCTTTTCATTTACTATACACACTGCTTACTGACTTCATGCTTGTTTTGTTTTTAATGATGTATTTTTATTTGTATTTTATTTAGGTTATGTGTATCGATCTACGCAGAGGGAATTTTTATCTGCAAAAAATGAAAGGATTCCAAAGGTAAGAAATCAGTCCTAATAGGGACTAGAGATTTAATCAATCAACTAATTAATATAAAAAAAAACATGCTGGATTTAATTACAGCAACTTGATGGAAAGACACAAAAGAGTCAATTAATAAATTAACCAATTACAATTCAAGGGTCCTCCACTCTGTGAATGACTTACACCTGGCCCAGAGCCTTAATGAAATACCATGTGACACTTGTTTCCCCCCCCCAAATCCTCACCCCACCTGCCCGCTGTTCAGCAGTAATCCCGTCCTCCTACACTTCCATCTCTCCAGGACCTTCTCCGCCTTCTCCTCCTCCTCCTCCTCCTCCTCCCCCTTCTTCTTTTACGCTTTACATTCTAAACTACAAAGTCATCATGTAAAGCTGCTGTGTTTATTTAATTCATTCTAGTTTATTTAAAAATGGTGCATATGCTTACACTAAGACGCAAGTGCTCTTTGATCAACCCTTTGCTGCACCTGATAGAACTACGTCTGAATTAATCAATGAATTTTAAAAATGATGTATTAATTTACAACAGAGGAGGGGCACGGTGGTTTAGCGGTTATCACGTTCGCCTCACACCGCCAGGATCCGGGTTCGATTCCTGTCTCGGCCATGTGTGTGTGCAGTTTGTGCATGTTCTCCCCGCATGTTTTTCTCCGGGTTCTCCGGTTTCCTCCCCCGGTCCAAAAACATGCACGGTAGGTTGATTGGCACCTTGGAAAATTGTCCCGTGTGTGAGTGTGACCTGTGATGGATTGACATTCCATCCAGGGTGTATCCTGCCTTAATGCCCATAGACGCCTGAGATAGACACAGACTCCCCGTGACCCGAGGGAAGATCGGATAAAGCGCAAGAAGATGAATGAATGAATGAATTTGCAGCAGTTCCGTGCTCCTCCACAGACAGCAGGAATACTGCGTATCATGCCATGCACCGTGTCCCAGCTCCGCTCAGCCACGGAGAACAAGAACCACTTCATCCTCCGAGACCTGGAACTCAACCAGGTCAGTGTTTTGGTATTCTATAATAATAATAATAATAATAATAATAATAATAATAATAATAATGATATTGGTTATATGCTGCAGATATAACTCCATTGGTCCGTGTTTCCAGGTGTCCATACTGGGTGTGATCGTAAGGACCAAAGTGACTGCGACCCATCTTGTGTACTCTGTGGATGATATGACCGGAGCTCCTCTGGATGTCAAACACTGGATGAGTATTGAGGTACACAAACACACAACACACACACACACACACACACACACACACACACACACTGTTAATTGCATTGGTGTTCTTTATTTCCCGCAGGATGTCAATAAGAATCATTTGCTTCTTCCTATTGGGACGTATCTCAAAGCAGTGGGAAGCTTACGCTCCATTCAGGTGTCTTTTTATATTTTTATTTTTTTATTGCTTTCTCATATATTATTAAAATAATATACACTTATATTTGACACTAGCGCATACGTTTGCTTTATTCAACCTTAAACGTGCATTCCCTATTTGTTCTTTGCATGCGGCGCTTTCACTCGAGAATTTAATCAAAATTTATTTTATTTTGTTCGTTTCTAAAACGTAGTTCATCTAATACATGTTAAAATTATTTGTCGCTTTTAATACGAGCCACAATTGCCACATATATATCTATATATCTATATCTATATCTATCTATCTATCTATCTATCTATCTATCTATCTATCTATATATCTATCTATCTATCTATCTATCTATCTATCTATCTATCTATCTATCTATATATATCAATATATCTATCTATCTATCTATCTATATATATATATATATATATATATATATGTATATATATACACACACACCAACACACACGAGACCCGCCAGCGCCCAGCATACTCCCCTGATGTACAGATGCTGAGGTTCAGGAGCAGAAATTACATTAAACAAGTACGATACATATTTTTATTATGCTTTTTTTTTTGCATATTCATATTTTTTCATTGTTTTTCAGTGAAAACGTTGTTTTATTATTCAGGTTGGCGGGCGTCTGTACGCGCCAGGAAAAGGACGACGGCGTGCGGTTTTTGCTGCCGGTGGATTTCTATTCTGTGTGTTTTTTTTCTCCATAAAAATAGAAATTGAGAATTTTATTTGAAAGTAATCTTCAACCCGACGTCTTTATTTCAGAGTACAAAAGGTTTTTGTTACCATGAAGGAATATCATTTTGTTTTCTCGTCGTTACATCACATTATAGTTTATATATCGCGTGAATGTAGTAAAGGTTGCCGACCCCCTGGTCTAACCAAAGGTCTTCATGTAACGCAAATCCTCACGGAGTACAACACGTTCTAGTGAAGGGAAAATTTCATGCAAATTCTTTTGTCTATTTTGAGTAGAACAGTTCCAGGTTCTCCTTTTTATTGCTGATTCGTTAATTGTGTCGTTCCTGCTGTTTCAGCATTTTGTGTCTTGTCTTGTCAGAGCCACAGGTTTCTTGTAGCCTTCAGCGTCCGCCCTCTGGACGACATGAACGAGATCACTTCCCACATGTTGGAGGTGGTTCAGGCCCATATGCAGAGCCACCGCAGATACGGGGTGAGCGGGATGCCGTGATTCGGTTTTACTTTCTGGTGCTTATAAGAGTTTATCTCGCGTGTACCGTTTCCCGTTCCAGGAAACGCCCACATCGTCTGTACACGATCCAACCACCGCTGGGTTTACGGCCAATCAGAAGAAGGTACGTGGACATGGTTTCATTTACAGCAGAATTACACTTTCTACACACACACCACACACACACACACACACACACACACACACACACACTATCAGGATAGTGGTTTTAAATGAAGTCAGTAATGCAGGATGTTATTTGGTGTCTGTTTGTAAGATATGATGCACGTTGTGAAACCTTCTGCAGGTGTTTACTCTGATAAAGAGCTGTCCTTTGGCTGAGGGGATCAGTACAGTGTTCTTGGGGAATTCACTCAAAACCTTCTCTCTCCCTGACATCAGGTATATTATAGCTTTTACTCCTTTTTGTCGAAATCAGGGGAAAATATTAATATTATTAATCCTACACTATTTAGACAGAGGTTTGAGTGTAAGACTGGTATGTACACATTTTTTTTTAGGATCTCATCCCCCATTTGCCTTTATAATAATTGTGTAATGTTGCAGGATATACCGGAAAGGTATCACGATATGCTGCTTTTATAGACGATATGATTGTAGTTCATGATGTTGGACTGTAGGGGGCGTCGTGTGCGTGCCAAAATTTTTTTTTCTCCCTCTTCGATGATTTGTGACTTTCATTCTGATAAACTTTGAATTATTTCAGTTTTTTATTTATTTATTTTTATTTTTATTTTAGTTTCAGTAATGAATGTTTTGTAGGACTTGCCTGCAGTTTCTGATCAACGAAGGACACGTTTTCACCACAATCGATGACGACCATTACAAGTGCACTGATGCGTAAAGATAAAAAAAACATTACTACCCTTAAATGTTTCATTTTTTTTTTGGCAATGTAAGAAAGCATGAATGCTTAAAAGATACAAAATCATTGTTATATATTTTAGTTGTTTGCAATTCTTTTTTTATTTTATTTTTTTAATTTTTAGTTATTAGAAGTTGCACCTTGACTCATTATGTTGTTTCAAACTCTAATTAATCTGTATAATTGGAGTAATTAAAAAAAGCTTGCAGTTGTTTTTGCCTGTTCTTTGTAGGCAGAAATTAAAATAAAAAAAATATATATATTAAAAATTAAATATAAAGCACTAAATTAATGGATAGAATTAACAAATTCTAAATAATAAATATAATAGAGCGCTCATTGTGTGATTCAGTCTCGTGTACTAATAAACAGACTGCAGTTTCAGTGACTCGCCTGAAGAGGCCGCTCTCTGTGGATTTTTGCAGATTGGCGATCGTTGCAGCAATCAACTATCGGTGCCGATTAATCACGATTAATCAGTCAACCTGTCAGTTTTAGCTTTATGGAGACCTGCGTACTGGCAGTCATGCGCAGACGATACGTCAAGACACCGGGCACCAATGAGACTCGACCCTCTCGAGCGTAGGCCCTTCTCTTACCCCGCTCCGGAGGTGGACGTAATCACCTCGACTGCCTTGATGATCCCGAGCCCCGCCCATGGAACCGATCACAGCCGAGACCGGGTCTTGTATTATATCGGAGCAACCAGAGACGTGCAGAAAGATCTCACACGTGATCCCGGCGCGTCGATCCAATCAGTAGATTAATTAACGCACTGTTCCCTAATTACTTCCCCGAGTTGCTTCTCGGACGCCGCGGCGGCGTTTTACATTATTTATATCCGCTATAAAAACGGTGTGTGCAACCCGAAAGCCATTTGTAGGATTTCCTAACTATGTTTATTTATCTAATGAACAGAATTCCTTTCTATAAGGCCGGATGTGTGGGCTGGAAATGGAGACGGTTCCTGGAAGTTGATCCGGACGCGGATTCCCTCGAGGCATCTTTCCTCTCCCTCTAATGGCTTTTTCTTTCTGTGCCATTTTTTGTAAATGGACTAGTTTATAATTTTTCCTGAGGTAATGAGGCTTTAAGAATTCCCCGTGGACATCATATTGTCAATGAGTAGGAGTTTTTTTTTTTTTTAATGCTTTATAACATTGGTTCAAAATACAGATTCTGGCCTACTGCTGTGACATGATAGCATTGTTAAAGCTGGAGGGAGGAAAGGATCTAATAATGATAAGTCCGTGTGTTTTAATGTGATTTTACATTTTTAAAGCGGTGGAAAAAGGAATGATATGATCGGATGAAGTGCAGTTTTGTTTGTTTGTTTTCTGGAACGCATTTTGTTTACGGCTGCTGTAAATCTGGAACGTGTTGCACTAATACACCTGGGATTGGACTCCATTCACCAAACAATTCACAACTCAATGCGAAATAAAAGTCGCACCTTCTATTGTACGTTTAGGTTTTTTTTTTTTTTTTTTTTTTTTTAAGGTTGCATTTCCGCATCTGTCCAGCAGGGGTCTCCCATGCACCTTATTCTTCTCTTCCACATTCCGGCTCAGATAAATGACACCTCATTAATCAAATCTGCATGAATGCGCTCAGGTTGCCATGGCAATAATTATCAGAGCTGCCTAATTAACTTTCTCAATTGCTTAATGATATACGACCCTATGAACTCCCTCATTTCTTCTCTCTCTAATTCGAGCATGCATCGCTCACCCCCCCCCCCCCATCACCCCCCCCCCCCCTCTCTCTCTCTCTCTCTCTCTCTCCGTTCCTTTTTGCTTCTCTCTCTCCGGGTTAACCTGTGACCGCTGTTTTATTATACGCAAAGTAAGAACAGATTGTCAGTCACAGGGATGCGAGACGAGATTCGTGTCCTGGCTCTTGTCTTCCTTCCTTCCTTCCTTCCTTTCTTCCTTTCTTTCTTTTAGACTGATTAAAAAGTGGAAAGTTGGACTTCCTCAGACACCTTCATTTTGTCCTCGAGCTATCCGTGTTTGGTATCTGCATATATTTTGTTCGAAAGATAATCCGGGTCAAGATTCTCTAGTCGAGATATGCGTGCAATAAAATCAGTCCTTGAACTTTCCCAGATTTTTTAGGTTTTTTTTTTTCTTCGTCTTTGACATTTTAAGGTGGGATTTTTTTTTCAGTCCACATGAAATCATATAAAAAGCAGATCTTTATTGGTTGCATAAGTTTTTTTTTTTCCCCCCTCTTGGTCAATATTTGGTAGAACCATTGTTTGGCTGGTTCTAGCTGTGAGTCCTCTGGAATATATCTCTGTCAACTTTGCACATCTGGATCTGGATTTTTTTTTTTAGCTTGACTTGCATAAATGCAGTCAGATTGGATGTCGGTGGATCTCAGGTTTGGTCCCGGTTTGACTTGTGGGTTTTTGATCGGAACACGCCCGTGTCACATGGGCTGTAAGATTAGGGTCAGTGTGCTGTTGGAAGGTAAACCCTAAACCCCTCCCCTATCTAATTCTTAACCCTAAATCATCATACCCTACACTCTAATCCCTAAACTTTAATCCCTAAATCACTCTGCTCCTAAACCTAAACAATAAACCCCTGACTTTAAACCCAAACCCCTTCTAACTCATAACTCTATTTCCTCTTACAACAACATACTCCTAAACCTAACCTCTTCTAACTCATAATCTCTAACCCTAAACCCTCCTAATACTAACTCTAATCCTAAACTTAAACAACTCTAATCCTTAACCCCTACCTCTAATCCCTAACAGTAAACCTTAGTAAACCCACCTGAACCTAAGACCTCCCGTCCATAACACTCTGAACTCTAAACCATGACCCTAAACCCTCCCAAACATAACTCTAATACCTATCAGTAAATCCTAAATCTAAGTCTAAACCCTAAACCCTCACACCCTTAATCCTAAACCCTCTGAACCCGAGCTCGTAAGCGATAACCCAGAAACCCTTCTAACGCTTGCTTCAATCCCTAAAACCCAAACTCAAAGCCCTAACCCTAAACCCTCCTAACTCCATCCACTAACCCTAATCCCTCAACCTAAACCCTCCCAACTCCATCCCCTAACCCTAATCCCTCAACCTAAACCCTCCTAACTCCATCCCCTAACCCTAATCCCTCAACCTAAACCCTCCCAACTCCATCCCCTAACCCTAATCCCTCAACCTAAACCCTCCTAACTCCATCCCCTAACCCTAATCCCTCAACCTAAACCCTCCCAACTCCATCCCGCTAACCCTAATCCCTCAACCTAAACCCTCCCAACTCCATCCCCTAACCCTAATCCCTCAACCTAAACCCTCCCAACTCCATCCCCTAACCCTAATCCCTCAACCTAAACCCTCCTAACTCCATCCCCTAATCCCTCAACCTAAACCCTCCCAACTCCATCCCCTAACCCTAATCCCTCAACCTAAACCCTCCCAACTCCATCCCCTAACCCTAATCCCCCTCAACCTAAACCCTCCTAACTCCATCCCCTAACCCTAATCCCTCAACCTAAACCCTCCCAACTCCATCCCCTAACCCTAATCCCTCAACCTAAACCCTCCCAACTCCATCCCCTAACCCTAATCCCTCAACCTAAACCCTCCCAACTCCATCCCCTAATCCCTCAACCTAAACCCTCCTAACTCCATCCCCTAACCCTAATCCCTCAACCTAAACCCTCCCAACTCCATCCCCTAACCCTAATCCCTCAACCTAAACCCTCCTAACTCCATCCCCTAACCCTAATCCCTCAACCTAACTCGAAACCCTTCTGAGCCACGGAACCAAATGTAACCCTTAACCAGAATGCCAAACCCAAAATGTAGAGGAACCGATGTAGGGTGAATCAGAACGGGATTATTTGTAGGGAATACAAATCCCCATCCCCAGGAAAAGGGGAGAAGATCAGATCCCGGGGAAAGAAGGTTGTGACTCGTGTAATAGATGAAGTGAGAAGTTGCAGGAGAAACGGATGAAAAGTGCGCTCGGGATGGTAAAGAAGACTCTCGGTGTGTGTGTGTGTGTGTGTGTGACGTGACAGGGCTAACGTTAGGTGACCTTGTGTGACAGGCTGAGTGAAGGCGCTGTCATCGTCCGTGTTGTGAGGCAGTCAGCCAGGCGGAACTCGCCAGAACACCTGCTGACACTTTCACCTGCCCGAGCCGCTTCCACGTGACACACGTGTAACTCACTCCTCATGCACACGCATCACTCCGCGCACACGCTTCCTACATTTTACTCACTCGTCACACACACACACACACACACACACATTTACAAAAGAGTTATTTCTTCCTTCTCTCCACACCTCCCGAGTGTGTGTGTGTGTGTGTGTTCGCACATAATTATCATGATTCCAACATGTTTCACAGTCTCTCTACCTGTCTCATCTCTGTCTCCTCTTTGTCTTTATGTGACACTCGGATCCTCCACGTCTCCCCGCACCGGCCGAAGTCGTCTCGTCGGTTTTATCGGTAACGGAAAAAAGATAACAACGTCGTTGTGATGTATCTGGAAGGATTAGGTTTGTGGTTGTTGCGGAAGCTCTCCGAGCGCTCTCTGTGAAATCTCCGGAGTGTCGAACGGAGAGGATGTAATGCCGAGACCCGGTCAGCGCCGCTTAACCTCGGAGGCCAAAATGCAACAACACACACACACACACACACACGGCCGGGCAGGAAGTATTAGTGTTTGTGCACAGTCAGTGTAGAGGGACGCGGTCCCGGTGCTGTGGCTTTGGCCGGACAGCTTTCGCTACATGCCAAACACGTCTCTCCCTCTCTAAGTCTTTCTCTGTGACATTGGAAGACCACACGCTTGGCAGAAGTCCAGACTTGTGGAGGAGGATCATTCCTAGGTTGGCCAATGTTGCACAAATACCCAGATTGACTGTTGCAATGCCGGAGAGCTTAAAGAAGAAGAAAAAAAACCCAGAGCGCTAAAGTAGTGTCGAGGACCAAAGTGACTGTAGGAGTGAAGCCAAGATCTGGAAGACCGGAGACGAAATCTTCCTATAAAACATCCAGGGAAAAGCCTAGTGGTCACTGCGCAGCATTACACCCTGTCGTAAATGTGATCGGCACAGAAGAATGATCAGAACCTCATGAAGAACGCCGACACTCAGACGCCTTTTGGAAACAAATGCGACCGAGTGACGCGTGACCCGATTGGATCACTTTATAATGCTTTAAAAACAGAACGGATTTCTGGACGCTTCATGACGAGAAATCCATCGAATTAAAAGTGAAAATCAATTGGATTCGCTCAGAAGGTTGTGAGTTTAAATCCCGGTTCACCGTTTCCGAACCCTTCAGCAAGACCCTCATCTTCTCACTTGTGAGATCGGTGAACCTGATCTCCAAAATCCTTCTTCATGGAAAACTCTGGAAAAAAAGTTGTTTTTTTTCCCACTTTTTCACATTATCTATCTGTCCCTATGTAATGTACAGTCACATGTTTACTACATAATGAATTTAAACCGAACAATCCTGATAACCTGAAGCTCCGTGGCGTTGAAATATCGTCCTACACTGCAGAAATCCCAGGTGTCGAATTAAACGTGTTGTTTTGGGATAAAACCTCGCGTTGTGTAAACATGTATGATGTATTTAAAGCGTTAGTTCTACGCAATGGCGCAGACGTCCTTCTTCACGGCGCATCATCGGATCTTTCTGTAGTACAAAAAAAACGAGTAAAAGGACGTCTAATAAATGTTGTGTGATTTATGACTTTTCCTGCTTGTTCCTCAGCAAGAATGCATGAAATCTGCGTCCTTATTGAACCCTGGACCGCCGTACGGCGCCACAGGGAACTCCGACGTGCACTTTGTAAGTAATGGTTTTTGCAGATCCACATCCAAGGAGACAACGATAGCCGTATGAATTTATCCGTTCATTCACCTTCGCGGATGTTGTCGGGAATTCAGAGCGTATCGGAGAAACGTCACGGAGACGGGGCTTAGATCCGGGAACGTCGGCGCCGTGATGGTGTGACCCTTATGGACGTCCGTATTTTTCCATAATGCAATACGATTAAGCTTATGTTAACAAAAAAAAAACCTAGGTTTTATTCTCTTTTTCATCGACACGTATGTTCATTCATTCATTCATTCATTCATTCATCTTCTACTGCTTTATCCGATCTTCCCTCGGGTCACGGCGAGTCTGTGTCTATCTCAGGCGTGTATGGACCTTAAGGCAGGATACACCCTGGAGGGAATGCCAACCCATCACAGGACACACACACACACACACACACACACATTCATACACTAGGGACAATTTTCCAAGGTGCCAATCAACCTACCGTGCATGTTTTTGGACCGGAGGAGGAAACCGGAGAACCCGGAAAAAACCCCTTGAGACACGGGGAGAACATGCACAAACTCCACACACACATGGCCGAGACGGGAATCGAACCCGGACCCTGGCGGTGTGAGGCGAACGTGTTAACCACTAAACCACTGTGCCCCCATGACAAGGTTGTACAGATTTAGAAAATGAAGTGGAAGCGTGTTGGATATTTACTGAATATTTGCTGTTTTACCATTTCTGCGAACGCAGATAGACATGATTAATGGAGGTAATTAGCATAAATGAGGGACTGACGCTTTCTATAGCGTGTATGCGATGTAGATGATATCTATAATAGAGAGCATAAGGAAGGCTGACCCGAGAGTACAGAACATTATCAGCGAGTGTTGTAATTAACAAAGAGGTACAAGGTGCGGCGAGACGTGTACGCTCTGTTTCCCCTCTTTCCCGAGCGAGGTCGACTCCCGAGCAGATTTCCCCACACTTAACGAGAGGCGGTTTTGATTCGGCGAACCCGTTTTTATTTTTCTCCTGGACGATTGTCGACTAATTACTGCTGCGTTAATGAAAGAAACATTAGTATTTTGTGAGTAAATCAATAGTTCACGGCGAAATGATGGACGACTTTGTTCAAAGCATGAAAGCCGGCGTTCCCAACGCCACTGGTTGCCATAGCGACTTTTCATCGGCGGGTCGGCGCAAGTAGCCTTCCGCGACAAAACTGCTTCTTGCTGCTAAAATGACATCTTTTAATGAAATAAACGATAAAAACCACCACACTGCCTCGTATTTGCAGACGCCCCTTATACAGAGCGACTTACAACCAAGGGCCTTGCTCAAGGGCCCCCTAGTGGCAGCTCTTGGTGGTGGTGGTGGTGGAATCTGACCCTACGATTTCTCTCTCGCTTTTTCGACAGCTACACATCACGTGACCGTCATGTAGCTCAAGCAAATCATCGCGACGATTCAACTGCTATGCAAATAAATTTATTGCATCATCTGGGGACGTCTAGAGCGCGCCTTACGTGTTTCCTCCTTAAAAGAGAAGTTTTAGAGGCTTTTTCTGCCTGTCATTATCTTTGCGCGTTTTTAATGACCACGGAGCTCCATTAAAACACCATTTAAACACACACACACACGCACACACACACACACACACACACACACACACACTCTCTCTCTCTTTCTCTCTCGCTTCTTCTGCAGATTAATAATAGCCAAAGGGGGGGGGGGGTTGAGGACTCGGTTGCCAATGACGACCGACCTGTCAATACCCTTGTATCATGTCACCCCATCACACACACTACACAAGCTTTTCCACAACAAACACTGAGCCGAAGGGATTCTGGACGAGACCCCAGCTGAGGTCGCCCCCGGGTCGGAGATGGAGCTCGGAGGCATGTCTCGTCCTGGTCCGGCGGAATTCCCCTCGGCCGAATCTGGCACTTTATCAGCGCTTTACACGCGCGCCGGTGCTAATAAATGGGCACGTCGCACCGACCCTGCCCACCCGCGCACAGGACGCAGATCATCCATTCTCTCCCCCGGAAAGCCCTCTCCATCTCTCCATCCAAATGCGCTCCCTTTATTCCCTTTGCGGACACACACACTCACACACACACACACACACACACACACACACACACACACACACACGTTTGGCACGCAGATCTGGCGCTGAAAGCGTCTCACGTGGCTGTTCAGTCTCTCTCTCTCTCTCTCTCTCTCTCTCTCAGCTAATATTCTACCCAGGTCCAGCATTCTCCCATAAAATCCCGACAGGAGCATCAGATGAGATGATGCATTGCACCGAGTCGTTAACACTCCTGTCACACACTCAACCTGTCGGTGCAACAGGTGGCACGCGCTCCCGCAAGGGGAAAGGTTACAAAACACACAGACGTGCATTTTCATATTCAAGGCTCAATTTCAACAAGTAAACAGTATTTGCTCGATGCCCCCGGCTCCATTTTGTGGTTTAAAAAACAAAAACAGGAGGTTAGGGAGTTATTTTATAATGCACATTAAAACGTGCATTTTACTCCTATAGGGAAATATGCATAAGAATGATAAAATAATTATAAAAAATAAACAGTGTTATTTATTTTTTTTATTTTATTGTATTTTTTTTTTTTTGGATTCGTGTCCCCTATTAAGGCACGGGGACGAATGAGCGCTCGCCCGCGCGCGCGTTTCTGCTGCGTGCATTTAACGATTCCACGTGAGGTGTTCGTGCGAAGGCGGTCGTGGCGCACGCACGCGCACTCTAGCTCGCTGTCAGTGCTGGTTTTTTTTTTTTATCTTTGCGTGAGCGCGTGCGTGTGAATCCGGTTAAAGCGGCGGAAAAAAACACCCGAATCAAACCCGGAGCCAAATCCGTTTTATTTTCCCCTCTGTCTGAACGTGTTGTTTTGTTTTTTTGTGTTTTTTTAACCCCTTTAGATCTCGATGAGATAGAAATTGACGAGTCTTTCCGAGCAGTCTGTCAGAACAATCAACTGTTGCTGCGCGCAAAGAGATTTGAGAGGGAGAGGGAGGGGGAGAGAGGGAGGGAGAGAGAGAAGAGAGAGAGAGAGAGAGAGAGAAAGGGGGAGTCGGAATCTCTCAGGCTTCCTCCTGTGGCTCGGAACGTGGCACGGCGGCGCGCCGATGGGCGTGTGATTTCCAGCGCGCTCAGTACGATGGAAGAAAAGCCCGACGCTCTCCACGGCGCGCCGGCTGCACTCGCACTCGCGTGCTCGCTTCTGATATTGCAGACGCGTCTTACACAATGAGCGCGCGCTCCGCGGCTCGCCGCGCTTACGGTTCTTGCTCGTTTCGGATCAGACCGTGAAGAAGAAGAAGAACAAGAAGAAGGAGAAGGAAAGAAAAGACGACCAACCGAACGGAGGAGAAAAATCAGACTCGACTCGACGTTGGATTTTACGATTTGGTTGATTTTTTTTTTTGACCTTGCCGAAATAAAGAAAGAAAAGGAAAAAAAATAGCGAGAGGGAGAAAGAAAGAGAGAGAGAGAGAGAGAGAGGGAGAGAAAAAAAACCCGCCCAGATGCTGATGATGATGGAGAACGGCGGGATGGACGCGCATCAGGTTGAACGTGACTCGGATTACGGCCGTGCGCGCGCCTGCACCTGGTCGCAGCTGCCGCGTCCGGATGAGGAGCTCCGCGTGCCGCCGGTCAAAGCGGAGCCGTTCGACGTACCCGCGTGTCGCGCCGAGAGAAGCGGCGGCGGCGGTGGTGGTGGTGGTGGCGGCGCGCCGGCGGAGCTGAAGCACCCCGCCGGCGCGCCCGGGTGCCCCTCGCGGCGGCCGCCGCCGCGCTGGACGCGGCCGGCCAGCTGCGCAAGTCCAAATCCTCGCGGCGCAACGCGTGGGGCAACCAGTCGTACGCCGACCTCATCACCCGCGCCATCGAGAGCACGCCCGACAAGCGCCTCACGCTCTCCCAGATCTACGACTGGATGGTGCGCTTCGTGCCATATTTCAAGGATAAAGGGGACAGCAACAGCTCTGCCGGCTGGAAGGTAATGCTTGTGCAACGGTTCGTTCTGCTCCGAGTACACACTGCTATAGTAGTACACACACACACACACACACACACACACACACACACACACACACACACACACACACACACACTCGTGTCCTCCGGTGACCGCAGCACACTGAACTGATCATTTAGAAACGATGCCTCGTATCGTGACGCATAAGAGCGCGATGAATGGTGAGCAGTGGGACGTGGGGGTGGAGAGGGTTCACTGGGTTCGGAGTACTGGGCTAACGTTTAGATAGAGAGAGAGGGGGGGGGGGGGGGGGGGGAGAAAAACCCCAAAAATCCGCCCAGTTTCGTGCGAATGTGAAGCTCCGTGACGCATTTGAGCTGCTTAGATTGTAGTGATGTGTACTGTATGTGTGTGTGTGTGTGTGTGTGTGTGTGTGTGTGTGTGTGTGTGTGTGTGTGTGTGTGTGAGAGAGAGAGAGAGCCTGGGGTTAACGAGTGTATAGATCTCAAGGGAGTCAATACGGCCCGGAGATGGTGGTGGTGGTGGTGGTGTTTGGGGGGGGTGGTGGATACACACACACACACACACACACACACACACACACACACAGAGAGAGAGCTCCCCTCCAGCACACACTCTTATATTTACCGAGTGCAAAACGACCAGAGTTGAAGAAAATCGTAGATGCACGACATGAGCGCGTCTCGAACACGAACACGATGAACCGTGAAGCGCAGCCGCACAAGTCCCAGCCCCAGAGCTCACTTGGCGACAGATAAATGCGAATGATGTCACACTGGGATGTTGAACCGCTTTATTTCCCCTCATAGTGGCCCACGACATACTTTCACAAGTATCTAATTACTTTTTGTGTTTGTTGTTGCTGTTCTTTAAAATAAAAACCCCAACATTGTGACCATCTGAATGCGCACGAACATACTTCATCATTCCAGCCCATAAACCATCTTTCTCTCTGCTTTTCTCTTTTTAAAAACATTCTGCTGTGGATTTGTGAAGGATTTTATCCACACAGAGCCTAATAATAATAATAATAATAAACCATAATACAGCAATATGATCTTAATCAGAATCATTGACACATGAGCTGTGATAATAATAATAATAATAATAATAATAATAATTATTATTATTATTATTTATTTTTTTACAGGGTGTTTAGCTCGAGCCTGGTTGTTTACGAGACTGTTGTTAAATATGGAATGTTGTTAGTACCTGTAGAGGGAAGGTAATAGCCCTTTTATTGTAGCCTGTATGATTTGAGAGCATGTGAAAGCCTATTAAATAATAATAGTACCTACAAAATCCACCGGACTCGTTCCGCCAAGGCCTTCGAGCTCCGGCGGGTGTGCACGATGTGATGTAGGAATTCCTGCTGCTCTTACTTTTGTCACTGTTTAGAATTCCATCTCAACGTAGGATCATTCGGGAGTATTGTTTTTGTTTTTGTTTTTGTTTTTAGATGGAGACTCTCAAAGCCGCTCTGCCGTTCCTAAGCTAGCTTATATTAATCGTCAGATCAGAACATGCAAACTCGATTTAAATCTGGCCTAATTCCTCAGGGATGTGTTTGTTTTGCGTCCCCCCCCCCCCCCCCCCCCCCCCTCCCGGGATCTACAGCTGGGTGTCACTCCGAAACGCCTCTGATTGGACGATCGCAGCAGGTCGCGGGATTTGATTGGTCGGAGGGGTGTGAGACGCTCGGGAAAACAACTTGATTCAATCAAAATAATGTTGTGGAAAACAGGCTCACACGCTCGCACGTGTTGGCCCCTGAACAGTTGGCATCGGCTTTTAATTCACTCTTAATTCCGACACACACACACCACACACACACACACACACACACACACACACACACACACACACACACACACACACATAAAACTGTTTTTTTTTTTCATTCTCCCACTAATATACGCAGAAACACATGTGATCTCTCGCTCACACACAGACAAAGAAGGAAGTGAAGTTAAATAGAGAAGTAAATCCTGTGTGTGTGTGTGTGTGTGTGTGTGTGTGTGTGTGAGTGTGTGTGTGTGTGTGTGTGAACCCTCAATAATTGGACATAGTAACATGAATATCTACAAGTTGTGCGGTTCATCGCTCGCTTTGCCAGTTACAGGTGCTGCTGTCTGAATACTGAAGTGTGTGTGTGTGTGTGAGAGTGTGTGTGTGTGTGTGTGTGTGTGTGTGTGTGTGTGGTGTGTTTTTATCTCTACCGAAGGACTTCTGACCGTCCCTCTTTCTCCGTACTCTGTATGTGAATTGTGTAAAGGAAACACCGACCTTCATAATCGAGACGGAGAAGCAG
>JACRUU010000021.1:11703202-11708202 GCA_030449085.1 Kryptopterus vitreolus
TTTGTGGACGGTAATAAGCCGTTTATTCCGAAAAGATTTATATTTATCCCCTTTTAAACGACACGGGATTAAGTGCATCGCTCACCGCAGGGGAATCTTGGCGATGTCGGGTCTTGAACCCGCAACCTTACGATTAACAAACCGGAGCCGAATCCGCAGAGATTCCACCCAATCCTGCGAGGAAAGCTTCGCTCAATCAATCCCACTAGAAATAACACAAAATGCGAGAAACGTTTTGAGTTCGAATCCCAAATAACTAACGAATGAAATCTTTATTCGATGCATTGAAACTCATCCAGGAGGACATTTGTTTTTTTGGTGTTTCAAAGCTTTCGAATCTTTTGCCTCTTCTTTATATCACTGAAACAGATTCTGTCCACCTTCCACGACTCCAAATATAAATATATATATAAATATAAAGTTTATACGCAGTGTAAATGACATTGCTTTGATAAATTATAGACACCATGTGTTAATTATTAATAATTACACTATACAACCTCATGCATTCTTTAGCATTCCAGAGTAGGATCAGCGGTTACGGCATCGGACTCCGGAATGGAATGTTCAATTCCCACCACCAAGCTGTCACTAGTGGGCCCTTGAGCACGGCCCTTAACCCTCAATTTCTAAATTGTAAGTGGATAAGATCGTCAACCAAAGTCTGTACACGTCTGAAATTTTCAAGGTATTTTTTTGTTTTTGTACTAAATAGTCAGAAAGTTGCACAAAATTATAGAAAGTTTTGTGATCAGATTAAAATTAATCCAGTAAAATTGTTTTACTTTTTATAGTTAGCAATCATAAAGTGATTAAAGTTGTAAAAGCAGGTCGAATGCGGTGTACGAATGTCTTCAAATAATACTATGTTAATTTAAAGCGCTCATTGACAATAAACTCCGTCTCCCATGCAACCTTGTAACCCACCACTAGAGGGCAGTGTGTCTCACATTGCGATTGTCCCAATGAGCGGGCGGAATTTTCAACAAATGATCCCAAAATGTTTAGGAAGCAGAAACCTGACGTGAAAACATGTTTGTGTTTGGAGGAGGAAAAAGCGCGGTGTGTTTTGTGTTATGAGGCGACGTCGCACATCGCACACGATACACTGTTTTATAGATACAGCACAACACTGACGTGGAACACGGTGATGATGAGTTTCAGCGCCGAGTCCGGCGTGTGTCTGTGAAACGGCGGCGGTTTGGCGGAGGATCTGTTATATGTTGTTATTATGGGGTGCTTAGATTTTTAATCAGGAATTCATGAGGCTTTCTCCCATTGGACGAGGGGGAGATGGATGAGCCGTAATCAGCGACAGGAGAGCGGCGGTGATTAATGCGGCCTCTGCGGACTCTGCATCGGCGCTCGCGATACCCTCCGGCGTCCCGCTTTGATGCCCGAGCTTCGGGAGAGAGAGAGAGAGAGAGAGGGAGGTGAAAGCGAGCGAGGATAGAGGAGAGAGAGAGGGAGAGAGAGAGAGAGAGAGAGAGAGAGAGGGAGAGAGGGAGACAGAGAGAGACAGAGAGAGAGAGAGAGGAGGGAGAGAGGGGGAGAGAGGGAGAGAGAGAGATAGAGAGGAGAGAGAGAGAGAGAGAGAGGAGAGAGTGTGGGGGGGGAGAGAGAGAGGGAGAGAGAGAGAGAGGGAGAAGAGAGAGAGAGAGAGAGAGAGGGAGAGGACAGAGCCGAGAGAGGAAGAAGGAGAGAGAGAGAGGAGAGGGAGGGACAGAAGAGAGAGAGAGAGAGAGAGAGAGAGAGAGAGGAGAGGAGGAGAGAGAGAGAGGGGGGAGAGAGGAGAGAGAGAGAGAGGGAGAGAGGAGAGAGAGGGAGGGAGGAGAACAGATGAGAGACAGGTGAGAGACAGAGAGAGAGGCGAGAGAGAGAAGAGAGGAGAGAGAGAGCGAGAGGGAGACAGAGTGAGAGTGAGAGAGAGTGAGGGAGAGAGAGAGAGAGAGAAAGAGAGAGGAGAGAGAGAGAGAGAGAGAGAGAGAGAGAGAGAGAGAGAGAGAGAGAGAGAGAGATGGCTATTGGGTTGTAAACGAGAAGAGAATTACAGCACGTGCTTTGCTGTCGTTAGCGGTCGGAGATGTACTCATGCTCGTTTCAAGTGCGTTGCATTGTACTCTTTGCGTTCCAGATGTTGTGTGTGTGTGTGTGTGTGTGTGTGTGTGTGTGTGTGTGTTTGGGGCTTTGTCCTGTTTCCACATGGAGCTCAGATGTAAGGAAGACCAATGACGTACTGCACAGATAATGATTTAATTTATAACGCCTGCTTTACGACTGTATTATACAACCCAGACGAGACCCGGGACGCGTACGGGTACGTATAGAGGGGTACGTAGGGGGTAGAGAGGGGTACGTAGAGAGGTACGTAGAGAGGTACGTAGAGGGGTACGTAGAGGGGTACGTAGAGGGGTACGTAGAGAGGTACGTAGAGAGGTACGTAGAGGGGTAGAGAGGTACGTAGGGGAGAGGGGTACGTAGAGGGGTACGTAGAGGGGTACGTAGAGGGGTACGTAGAGGGGTACGTAGAGGGGTACGTAGAGAGGTACGTAGAGGGGTACGTAGAGAGGTACGTAGAGGGGTACGTAGAGAGGGGTACGTAGAGAGGTAGAGGGGTACGTAGAGGGGTACGTAGAGGGGTACGTAGAGGGGTACGTAGAGGGGTACGTAGGCGCGCGCACTCCAGCGTGAGGTATTAACGCAGGTTATAAACTGGCCGTAGAAAATGGCAGATGAGTGTGAAGGATTTGCATGTCAAGTTTGAAGAAAATAGGTCATGAAGCGGGCCACATTGCATTTAGTATGCTGCCCGTGCGTCTATTGACTTCCCGGGACCACACATAGCCTCGGATGAACCCGATTTTCTTTTCCCTTTCTCTCTCTCTCTCTCTCTCTCTCTCTTTTTTTTTTTCCCCTCTCACTCACTCACTCACTCACTCTGTCTATCTATCAGTCTCTCACCCCCTCCCTTCTCTCATGCGCTGTGCAATTCAACATTTCATCTTCTGAAGCTGTCTTTTTTAATCTAAGCGTTTGCATGATAGCTTTGATGCAAGACATTATGTCTCTCTCTCCCTCTCTCCCTCTCTCTCTCTCTCTCTCTCTCTCATTTTTAACTGCTTGTGCCATCGCCACTATCGATTTGTTTCTTTCTCCTAAATTTCAGCTGCATCAGATCTGGGATTTCATTAAGGATCTTTATTCTGTTTGATGCTACGCTATTAGATTAGCGTGTTTTCTTTTTCTTTTTTCTTTTTTTTTTTCTTTTTTTTTTTCGCTAGGCGCATCAATGCAATCGTTCAAACCACACACACTCATAAAAAATGCCATTTATTTACTATTCTTTATATAGGTATGTATTATATATATCTATATATAATATATATATATATCTATATATATATATATATATATATATATATATATATATATATATATATATATATAATACCCATATGAAGAATAGTAAGTAAATCATAAAGAGAAATTCAGGAAATAAGTATATTATAAGCATTAAAAAAGAAATAAGAAATACACTTAAAAAAGATATATTGACTATTTTTTTAAACAAAATAAATAAATAAAATAAAATCCTCCGTGTCTCATCCTGTTTTCCGGTGTGTACACGTCAGGGATGTAACTGAATGCAAATACATTATTCAGCATGAACAAATAAACAGGGACAATTCAGAATAGGACTCTCATTATTCTCTTCTATGTTTCTTTTCTTATTTTTCCTGGTTGCCGGGAAGTTTGGCAGGTTTTATGAGAGTCTGGAGGTGTGTACTGGGATCCCACAGGGGGAAAAAAGTCTCACGAGTGTGTGATATGAATACGAAGTGCAGGATCGGGGTCACTGCGACGTTCGTTCTGCACATCCTCTAATCATCCACACTGTATTTTGCAGACACCTGGTTATAAGTATGACGTGCTTTTCTGAGCATCGCGTTCCTCATTCTCCATCCTGGGAATGTTTTTGGAATTGTTTCATCCCAAAAAAGGTCAGATGTCCCAATACTAAACGTAATTAAAGAAAAATCCCATTTTTCCCACGCAATGTTGGAACGTCTTTGGATGCACCGACATGACGGTTAAAGCCTGCTATAAGAAACTGTTCCAGCATGACATTGGCTCTATGCCCAAAAGCAGCTCCATGGAGATATGGGTTGGAAGATCTCCACTGGGGATGAACGTGACCTCTTCCAGACCTCATGAACATCTCACCTACATCAGGACCTGCGTTTCCTACCAGGCGGAATGACGGGACGTTATTATAAAAGCAGAGTAAAACGGGTGTCGTTCCATAGAATTCGATAGAAACATACGTGATCAAAGCCTATTCTGGGTTTGAGACGCGACCCCTAATGGATTTCTAACAATAATGAGTCGAAAAGTGTTTTAGGTATAATTTAAGCATTTTTTTTATTTTTATGAATAAGTCATCGCTCAAGGGGCACGGTGGCGTAGTGGTTAGCACGTTCGCTTCACACCGCCAGGATCCGGGTTCGATTCCCGTCTCGGTCATGTGTGTGTGTGTGAGTTTGTGCATGTTCTCCCCGTGCCTCAGGGGGTTTTTCTCCGGGTTCTCCGGTTTCCTCCCCCGGTCCAAAAACATGCACGGTAGGTTGATTGGCACCTTTGGAAAATTGTCCCTAGTGTATGTGTGTGTGTGTGTGTGTGTGTGTGTGTGTCCTGTGTCCTGCGATGGGTTGGCATTCCATCCAGGGTGTATCCTGTCTTAATGCCCATAGACGCCTGAGATAGACACAGACTCCCCGTGACCCGAGGAAGATCGGATAAAGCGGTTGAAGATGAATGAATGAATGAATGAATGAAGTCATCACTCTGTGGTTAAAACACTGGTTTATGGATCTAAAGGTTGTGAGTTCAAATCCCACCCACACTATTAGAGCCCCTTAACCCCGTAGCTGCTGGATAATAGTGCGCTAAATGCCAAGAGAGAAAAGAAAACAATGTTTTTATTATAATCATTTCCAGTA
>JACRUU010000021.1:11713202-11715702 GCA_030449085.1 Kryptopterus vitreolus
ATTTACTAATTAATTGTGCATGCTCCGTCTAGGACAGAGGACGACTTTCAGCAAAAAAATAAATAAAAAATGATAGTCAGTGTCACTGTCTTTCTCCTGATGAGGGATGAGTGACGAAATGGAGTGTCGGATTACGCAGCCAATCAGTTTATTTTAAAATGCCATCTGATTATTGATTATTTTATATATATTTAATTGCTAAAATTGTTAACAATATAATGGTTAATTGCTAAAATGATTGCATTGTGATTAATCACAACGTAATCGCCCGATCTGTTCTAAATGTACCCGAAATTAATCCTCTACAAATGTTTCATTCTCTAATTAACATGCGCATGGATAAATATGGACACTTTATGCAAATGTATTATTATTATTATTATTATTATTAGTGGGAACCAAAACTCAACATGGAGCATGAAGACGAAATATTCGTTTTAAAAATAATGCCGGTGTTTTTAAACAAACTAAATCAGCCCCAAAACGCGCGAACAGAGTTACGTTTCCACACGGACGCTTTTAAATGCCGGATCTGTTTATAAGTTATTGTTTGTTTATGTGTAGGTGAAAAAGACACTGTAAAAATCTCGGTTTTAATGGAAGTTTTTATAAAAATGGATGGACAATTAAATAAAACGCTTCATAAAATCAGTTTGTATGAATGCATTTGATGTTATTATGCATTTGTTCTTGTGGGTTGGTTTTATATAGTATACATTTTATTCGTATACTTTTAACGACCAGAAAAAAAAATAACAGAAAGTCGGATTTCGCTGTAGCTTGTCTCGGATAACGTGAAAAAGAAAAGAAAAGCAAAAGATGCGTAATAAAGTAGCTATTTATTATACTTCTATCTTAGCAGTATATAGAGCTGAATTGGCAAAAGCAATTTTCTGCATATTTATTTCTCCTGTTGTTTTTAATGAAGACGTTCTTTGCTCCGTGGCTAATAAACATACTAAGCAATTTAATATAGCAGAATTTGTTTAGAGTGTTGTTTTCTTCTTTAAGAGGTGGCGTATGGATGAACACACATGGCCTGTTTTATAGCGGCGTAATGACACTTAATTAGAGCTTTGCACATAAAGGTTGTGTGGGTTTATTAAGAGTAAGTGAGATGTAGCGTGGAAGGTTGGTAAGCGTATTAACCGCGGCCTCATCGTGAGACACTTTGTCAGGAGAAACCTGGCTGGACTCGGGCTCGCTCGTGCCAGCCACTGGGATGGGAATGTTTGGCTCACAGTTCCCTCGAAGGCTATTTTGGTATGTGGGATGGATTTTCTGATCCCCTGCTCTGCACTCAGATGCTCCTGAATCTGTTCAGCCTATTTTCAAACCCCCTTCTTCATCCTGCGTATTACTCAGTGGGAATGATCTATTGAACGGGGAACGATCTAGTTGGGTCCGTAGGTGGTCTCCAGCTGGACGTGGAAGCCGACACGCAGGAGATGTGATGACGATCCCGAATTGTTCATGATCTTTAATGGCGACTCAGAAGAACGAGTCGTGCCAAAGGAGGGTGACTCGTGATTCATTTTCTGCTGTAACGTAAAAAGAGTCGTTTACCTCTTGATTCTGAATCGTTTGTCCGTTTGTCGAGTGACTCCCATATTTACATATAAGGTAAAAAAAATGTTTAAACGACTCATAAAAAGATTCATTCATTTTAATGAATGAGAAGTGTTGTTACGAGTCGTTTAACTATTGATTCTGAATCGTTTGTCCATTTGTCAAGTGATTCCCATATTTACATATAAGGTAAAAAAAATGTTTAAACGACTCATAAAAAGATTCATTCATTTTAATGAACGAGATTCAAAGATTCAAAGTGTTGTTAAGAGTTGTTTACCTATTGATTCTGAATCGTTTGTCCATTTCTTAAGTGACTCCCATATTTATATATATATATATGGTGAAAAAAATGTTTGAACGACTCATTCGTTTTAACGAGATTCAAAGATTCAAAGTGTTGTTAGTGTTCATTTTCTTCTGGATGAAAAAAGAGTCGTTTACCTCTTGATTCTGAATCGTTTGTCCATTTGTCAAGTGACTCCCATATTTACATATAAGGTGAAAATAAATGTTTAAACGACTCGTTAAAAGATTCATTCATCTTAGTGTTATATATTCGCCTGTTGGTGACGCCATTTTTGGTGTCCGTCACTAGACATAAATCCACGTGTAAAAAAAAAATGTGTAAAAATAAGTCATGTTTTAATCGTAACTATAGAGGCACAACCTCGCGGGGACTTTCATCTCCTGGGCTTGTATTTTACATGTGCTTGTGTTTTTTTTGTGCACAGCGTTTTATTTGTTATCTTAATCTATTTTAAACGTCAGTATAAGATTGTATTCAGTATGTCTGATGTATCCGCGAACGCCACGATTGTACCTTATTATTTGTATGATATTTCAATCGGGTGACACTTTGCACTTCCACGAGAAAGATCTCGCTACGCTGCAACACTGCCAGGTATAAAAATAACCTCAGTCTTATATG
>JACRUU010000021.1:11720702-11723202 GCA_030449085.1 Kryptopterus vitreolus
AACGTATAATACGTAAAATGTACGATCCGTTTCCGAAGTTTTGCGGCCGGAACGAAGGTCTGGCTCATTTATAACGGTACCAGAGATATCCATTTCAAATAAATACGAAAAAAATCCATTCCGATAGTTTTTCCTGGTTTTCCCTGCGGTAATGAGAGCGGCCTCTAGAGGCCAAACACTGACACTGTGAGACTGCACGGAGAGCACTATATCGTATTTATTTATTTATAATTTATTAATTATGTTTATCATTCAGATTTATCTGAATGATATAAAGTCCTGTACTATTTTTAATTTAATATCCACTTCAAAACATGTATTGTGTGATTAATTGGTTATATTCACGTTATTTGTTTATTATGTGTTTGTAAATAAGTAAGTAAGTGTTTGATTTTGATAGCAATGAAATAAATGGCATTATGAGAGTAAATAATAGCATTAAACTTAATTAATAAATATAATAGCAGACAGGCAGCTGTAAGAGATTTGTAGTGATTGAGTCGGACTGATGGAGTAATAGTGAGGGCGATCGGTTGAACGAGGATACATTACATTTAATTTAGCATTTGAGGGCGATCGGTTGAGGGCCCTGCGATCTTCTGGTGGTTTAGAGGAGCCACTAAGCCACCACCTCCCTACGACGGACGCCAGGACACTCCCGCGAGACGGCATGAGGTGCGTTTTGTGTATTAAAACAATTCGCCTTAACTTTTCCTGTGCATTTCCACGCATATGCAGAGTTTTCCCAAACCGTTCCCGCAGGGAATTTTCCCTTCCCTTGGAGACCCAAACCTGTGCATCCTGAGGATACGCGTTCTATGTCTCCGAAAATGTGGAAGATCTCCTGCTGTAGAACTCTAAAACATCTCCTCACCATCTCACCTCACCTTACATGGAATCTAGTGGATCTATCTATCTATCTATCTATCTATCTATCTATCTATCTATCTATCTATATATATATATATATATATATATATATATATATATATATATATATATCTATCTATACTATATATATATATCTATATATATATATATATATATATATATATATATACAATCACATTCACACAATTTTCCAAGGTGCCAATCAACCTACCGTGCATGTTTTTGGACCGAAAGGAAACCAGAGAACTCGGAGAAAAACCCCCTGAGACACGGGGAGAACATGCACAAAACTCCACACACACATGGCCGAGACGGGAATCGAACCCAGACCCTGGAGGTGTGAGGGGCATACGTGCTAATATATATATATATATATATATAATATATATATATAGTCAGTATAGTATATAATGATGGAATGCTCTTGAGAAACAGAATTTGCGCTTGTGTTTATGCACTAAGAAGAAAAAAAATTAAAAGAGCAAAACAGACCAAAATAGAAAAGTCGGCGTGATGCTCTGAACTGCAAACCAGCCAGGAATGTGTTCAAACTCCTGGATCTATATGCCATGGAGTAAATGTTAGATGTGTATGCATTATTGCATCAGCCCTGTGAACATTTTTTTTTAATAATGCATGTGTGTGTGTGTGTGTGTGTGTGTGTGTGTGTATGTGTGTGTGTGTGTGCGTGTGTGCATTTATCAATCAAAGCTAGACATCCCAGAAATTCGGTATTGAATAAACAGAAAAGTCCAGACTTGTTAGCGCGTCTTGCTCTTGATGCACGAGAATCTTGTCTTTTTTTTTTTACCTTCTCCCGAAAGGAACTTCCGACGGATCGCTCTGGAATTTTAATTCCTCAATTAAAAAAAAAGAAAAAAAAAAAAAACCCGATTCCCCAATTATTGTGTTGCAAGAAACAAATCCATGTTTACTTCATCTGTTCCTGTGATCTAAATATGGTTTATCTTGGCATTGGAAGATTCCCCCTCCCCTATTTTTCTGTTCTCTTTGTTCTGGTGTTCTTCCAGCACAGCGAGCCTGCCAGAATCACACCTCTCTCCCTCTCGCATCTTAAGCTGGCTCCCTGTCATATTCGGAGGCCTGCAATCGATAGGGGCGTCTGCGATCATGTTGCCACGTGTGATTCATTTGGGTAACCTTGGCGACGGTTTGATGTGCTTGCTGCGTGTGTGTGTGTGTGTGTGTGTGTGTGTGCATGACTCGGTTGGCAGCGGTGTGAGTCAGAGCGAGTATTTGCTGCGTGGAGGAACAAGGCTGCCTGCTGGATCGATCCGCTTCCGTCACGCTTCACTCGAAACAGCCGCTTGATCCGAACGATTAGAACGATTAGAACGATTAGGAACGATTAGGAACGATTAGGAATGATTTGCTTCCGTTCGGATTGATTCGATTTCATTCCTATCAAGAAGTCGTCAGTATTTACTAACGCAGGACGCAAATATGTCTAATTTCATATCGGCCAATTTGCATTTCTGTAAACAAACATTCGAGACAGATTGACATGATGCAACTTGGCGGTTAAGGGCCTTGCTTAAGGGCCCCAATGGTGGGATTTGAACCTGCGATTTTTTTCTGGTCCACAAAC
>JACRUU010000021.1:11730702-11750702 GCA_030449085.1 Kryptopterus vitreolus
GATGTTGTGAGTAAATATTGTTGTTTATATAAGCACTAACACTCTTTCTCGTCGCACAGGTGCACATCATGTTATTTATTCCGCACGCGTAATGGTCATCAGGTAAGCTCCTTGTCATGCCGTGACCTCTGACCCCCCCTGCCTATATGAACAGAAGCTCTTCTACTCGTATACACGACGCGTGGTAGCGATGAGTCGTTCGCCTTGAACGAACCGTTAATATGACTCAGAAGAACGAGTCATCTTAAAGAGTGATTCGGTCATTTTTATCATGTGACTCTCACGGACCAGGGACGAAACGAATCAAACGAGTCGCTAAAATGATCCGATGTTTGCATGGCTAGTGTGTGATATGAGTGTGTTTGTGGTGTGTGTGTGTGTGTGTGTGTGTGTGTGTGTGTGTGTGTGTGTGTGTGTGTGTGTGTGTGTGTGTGTGATTCCCTTGGCCAGCAATCATGAATAATATCAGAGATGTTTCATACCATGTGATACGTGGGTGGGTTTGGGTTCGTCTGCTGCCACCGCGAGCTCCGTACGCGAGCCACGACTGCTCGCGCTCACATCAGGATGAAGCGTTATGGTATTCATGTGGCCTTCGACACGCTCACGCTCACGCTCACGTCCTCCTCCGGCTCGGCATCGCTAAGCGTAACGCAATACCGTGTAATACTAACTTTTCATCTGGGGATCGGCTCAGAGCTCTAAATATCCCTATGTGTATCTGTGTTCAGGGCTGGATATCATGATGATGATGATGATGATGATGATGATGATGTTTGGCCTAATTTGGATGTATTTTTATAAATAAAAATACATTTACACTATTTAGCACACTTTCTCACTCTCCGAAGTATCGCTCCACTTACACTCACATGAAGGTTAAGGGCCGTGCAGAAAGGCCCGATCCAGTGGCAGATTAGTGATGCTGAGATTTGAACTCATACCCTTCTCTGGTCAGTTAACATTTTAACCACTTTCACAAAGAACAAAGCACAGGTTCAGCCACGGTGCAGCGCCCCCTTGAGGACAGAGAGTCATGGGCCTTGCTCAATTATTATGAAATCCAGATGTTTCTGCTCGGTGCAGCTCGGTGAACTGTTAAAATTCCTGTGTTTTGTTTCTTTTATATACTTTAATATATGTAATATATATATGTAATATAAATTAATATAAAAAAATAAACATTTTGCATAAATCCTATTGGCATGCTTTTAAATTACATTAAGCATTCTTGTTTACTGAACATGTTTTCTTCACATATTCTAATCATGCAAGGAAGCCATGCTACAGCGCCCCCTGGAATACCGAGTGTTAAAGGCCAGGCTTATGTGCTTCAAGAGTGGAAGCTTGATGAGGGGGTGTGGGGGATTTAAACCCACAACCTTCCAATCTTAAAGCAAAAAAAATTTCAATAAAAGGAAGAACAAGAAACGACCTAAACTGGAACCCTGAGGGACACCGTCGTGTAAATAATAGTGGTAGCAAACAAATATTGGGTTTTTACAGAATCCTGTGATCGTGACTGAAGACTCGTATGTGCAGACGTTTTATGGTTGTTTTTTTCCCCTTGTTTTTCTCGTTTTCCTCCTCGTTTTTTTGGCAAAGCGATCTCTGCTTTCTAAATTAAGACAATATGGTTCAAGCTGCCGAGCCTGTAAATGACTTTCCTCTTTCCAGACAAATAAACAGGGAATATTTACTCGCCGAGGGCTTCGAAACCCTTCACCCCGATAGCATTATCGCCGCGAATAAACCGGGCATGGAAACGGATTTGCTCGAGGAACGCAAAAGTTCGTTTTTAATTCGCTAATTGCATTTATTCAATTAAAAAAAGAAAAAAGAAAAAAGAAAGGCAGTAATTGTGCGCGAGATTCTGATCGTCTTCCGGATTTAACCTTCTGTAAAAACAGCGACCCGATCAATTCTCTGTCAGGTGCTTTATTCAGGAGCCGTGAGCGAAGACTATTAGTATCCGATACTCAGTCATTCCTGTGTGTGTGTGTGTGTGTGTGTGTGTGTGTGTGTGTGTGTGTGTGTGTGTGAAAGAAGTAGAGAGAGAGCAAGTGACGGAGGATGTGTGTCTCAGGCTGTGTAGGTTTGATGCTGTTAATAATAGCTTATGTGTTAACATTGCTGTCAATCACTTTGTGTGTGAGTGTGTGTGTGTGTGTGTGTGTGTGTGTGTGTGTGTGTGTGTGTGTGCGTGTGTGTGTGTTTGAGACATCACAATTTCACCGAGTCTAAAATGCACTGTATGGAATCTCATCAAATAAAGCTCATCATCTGGCAAAGACCAGCCGTTTTTCAAAAAGGCGGCTTTAATCTACAAAGTTGTCAGAACAGGGCGAGTGAAAGTGACATCATCCAGGAAATGTGGGCGGATTGTACTTTATTTTGAAGATGGAGAAAAAAAAATGTAAAAAGTAAATAAAGAGAAGAAAACGCAAGGCCGTGACAGATGCTGCAGCTAAAAGCCGGCTCTTTTTTAATTTTCCGTCAGAAGTGAGAGCGAAAAGCCTAATTGCTGTTATTTTATTTATTTATTTATTTATTTATTTTTTCATTTCGGAAAGCAATTTTCGGCACGTCTGGTCCATCTCCCAACATTCCTATAATCTCTGTCCTAAAACAAACACTGATTGATATGAAGCGTGCAGAAGGCGCGAGTGAACTCATTCATTCATTCATTCATTCATTCATTCATTCATTCATCTTCTAGCACTTTATCTGATCTTCCCGCTTCCCTACTCCTCCCTCCCCACGGGGAGTCTGTGCCTATCTCACGCGTCTATGGGCATTAAGGCAGGATACACCCTGGATGGAATACCAACCCACACACACACACACACACACACACACACACACACACACACATTCATACACTATAGGGACAATTTTCCAAGGTGCCAATCAACCTACCGTGCATGTTTTTGGACCGGGGGAGGAAACCGGAGAACCCGGAGAAAAACCCCCTGAGGCACGGGGAGAACATGCACAAACTCCACACACACATATGGCCGAGACGGGAATCGAACCCGGACCCTGGTGGTGTGAGGTGAACGTGCTAAGCCCCCTGCGATCCGGGATCTTTTTTTTTTTTTTTTTTTTTTTTGGTAGTTCCCCTAAAATTCCGATATTCCGAGAGAAAGACAGCGTGAGCGCGGGAAAAAAAGGAGACGTCTCAACCCGACATGATAGACGTCTCATTACGCTTTTATGTCCTCCTAAGTGCCGTGGGTCTGCCGGCTGGTCACATGGTGCGATCCGGAGAACTTCAATGATTTAGCGAGCCGTCGTCCCTCGGGCGCTTTACGCTCCCTGACGTTAATTAATTTCTCCCTCGTCACTTCCCCGCGGCCCGGCTCGTCTGTTCCGTACGAGGTGGCGTCTAATGCGCCTCTTTTCAATGGAAGATTTCTCCTTTGAATGAAAGAAAGGACGCGAGAGGGTCTCGGGGAAGACGAGAGCGTTTTGTGCGTGATGAAAAGGGATGAGAAATATAACCTCCTGTCCTGATGATACGGGGGCGGTCGAGGTTTTTTTTTTTTTTTTTTTCCGTCGCGGCGTAATTTAAAGGCCACGCTGATCACTGCGTTGTACACCTCTGATGTCCCGCTGTTTTCACACCTGTCAATCTTCCAGTGTGAGGTGGGTAATAATCGGCTTTCCTCGGGGAGATAAGAGCATTAGACACGCTCGCCAGCGAAAGGTCACGCTAACCTACAGCAGGCAGTCTGTGCACGCCGTTTGCTCTGACAGTCAATGAAAGAGCGCAACAGTCACAAAAATAAAGATGAATGGTCACGGCCTCTTTCTCTCTCTCTCTCTTTCTCTCTCTCTCTCTCTCTTTCACTCTCTCTCGCTTTCAAACAGACTAAAAGGTAACTATAAGCAGGAGCGAAACTAAGCTTTCGCAGGCGATGAAAGCTCAGTTGTGAGTTCAAACCCGCATCATCGTCAAGCTTTGGGCCCTTGAGCAAGGCCCCCGATCTGTTCTCTGACCCCGATGCTGATGTGAACTTATTAACGCTAGAATTGATATTTATATTGACATTTATGCCTGAAACATGCAATATATATCATTCAGATAAATAAATACATTTCAATGAAAAACATGTTAATGTACATATTTTTTAAAAATCTAACGTAAAAATCCCTCTTTCTTTCTTTCTTTCTTTCTTTCTTTCCTTCCTTCTTTCTTTTTTCTTTCTTTCTTTCCATTTAGATCATTTTTTAACCATAAACCCCTGGGATATTCAGCAACAATCTTCAACCCTAAAGCTGCTCAGCTGTATGAATGAGATCAATCTAAGACCCTGCACACACACACACACACACACACACACACCACACACACACACACCACACACACACACACACACACACACACACACACACACACACAAACAAACCCACACACATATATAGTTCAAATCTCAATACCAAGTAAATTTAATGGGATAAGAAGGTCACATGTTCAAGTCCCAGAGAACAAAGTAAATAAAACAGGAACAGAAGGTCACAGGTTCAAATCCCAGTCTCAAATAAATATAGCAAAATAATGGAATCAGGAGGTCCCATGTTCAAATCCCAAGTACATTTAATGGGATAAGTAGGTCACAAGTTCAAATCCCAGTGCCAAGTAAAATTTAAAAAAAAAAATATATATATTTATAAAATGATATATATATATAATATATATATATATATATAATATATATATAAAAAAAAATTCATATATACATATATATGGACATACCCCCTATATCCACACACACATACGGGAATATGGCGGATCACTGGTGTGAGGCACATATATATATATATGTTGTACGCCACTCTGTGAGTTGTGACAACCTGCTGTAGAACATGTTTAGTACCATCCCATCATCACTTTTTTCCTCAATTCAAGAAAGAGAAATCAAGGCTGCGTTTCCTTCGTTTAAGCGTTTGCGTTCATCAGACGCTGATGTTTACTGGAACAGGAAACATTCTCTCTCTCTGCTGCAACACCAACCGTCTGCTTTCTGCAGCCATTTAGTGTTCATGTGTGGAGGTAAACGACTGAACATCTGTGTGCATGTATGTACGTGTGTGTGTGTGTGTGTGTGTGTGTGTGTGTGTGTGTATTGTTACAACACACCGCTCATTCGCGTAAACACGTCATATGGAGAAACACATCAGTCATTTATTTCTCAGTCGAATGATTACACAAGCCGCATTTTTGATCATATTTATATTTGTATTTACTAGTGCTGTATTTATTGTATTAGTGCTGTTTTGGTTTGTACGGAAAACGTTACAAAGCGAAACCCTAAGCGACTGTTTACTCCACATCCATCCAGACGTTTGTTCTCTTTGATAGACACACCCTGACAAATCCCCATTAATCAATTATTGATTAACAGATGTGAAAGATGGATGCTTTGGCCCGAAGGCAGGATTAACCTGCAATGTGTTTCTCTTCTCCACAAACCTCCATCTCAACCCAAACCCTCACGCCGTGAAGCGCTTTGCATTGTGGGAATGTTTTCGTTTCGTTGCAGAAATAAATAAATAAATAAATATTCAATATATTTATAGTATAAATACACTGTATATTCACTATTCCTAAATCCTGAACAGGGAGGTGGAGGATTAGTGGGTAAGGCGTCGCTGGCCTGCCTCTGAACCAGAAGATCGCAGGTTCAAACCCCACCACCATCAAGCTGCCACTATATAAATGTAAATCAACACACACACACACACACACACACACACACACACACACACACACACACCTATAAATTTCCCCAACAGTCAGTTTCCATTGAACATGTTTATATCCTACATTATTTATTTATTTACCCCCGTTTTGTTTCCTTTATGTTGATGTGCTGTCTGACCTTTTCCTGGGGTTACAAGAACTGCTGTCATACTCACACTGGCCTTTAGATACAGGTGTCTCTCTCTCTCTCTCTGTCTCTCTCTCCCTGTCTCTCTCTCTCTCTCTCTCCGTCTCTCTGTCACACTACAGAGGTGAGTCCTCTACTGATTTATTTATGATGTGACTTTTAATATTCACTTCACTGGCACAGAATGTATCACAAACCATACTCCAGATTGGATTTGTGTATGTGTGTGTGTGTGTGTGTGTGTGTGTGTGTGTGTGTGTGTGTGTTTGCCTGAGCTTGAAAGGATTAGATTTTGACCGCGTTCTTCCTCATTATACACAATATGGACAAAAAAAAGTATCGGGACACGTGACTTTGCAGTAAGTGTATTTCTTTTTTTAAATAAAGGTGCAGCGTGACAATGCGCCGGTGCACAAAGCCAGATCTACTGCGGCGTGTTTTCCATGGGCTGGAGCGCAAGATCTCCCGCTATAGGAGATATAAACCCCTATTATAGACCCGACTGCACCCCCAGGGTCTCGTCACCTTCTCACCTGCATCAGGAGCTTTCAGAGCACAAATATCCCTAAGCCAAATCCATGTTCCTGTGGAATGTGTTCTGAAGAAGAGTCGGATGTGAAGAAATGTGCAGAATATCATCACTAGGACTAAATCTCAAAGCCTATATATATATATATATATATATATATATATATATATATATATATGATATATATATATAATATACACACCCCATACCTGTTGTGAATGCGCAGCTAGTAGGCGTAAACTCAGGGAAATTTAGGAAGTGTGAGTGGATGCAGGTTGCTGGTTGTGTTTTTTTGTTTAATAAAACACATCTATGGAATGGATCGATGGAATGCCAACACATCACAGGACACACACACACACACACACACATACTCAATATTCACACACACACACACACACACACACATTCACACACTAGGGACAATTTTCCAAGGTGCCAATCAACCTACTGTGCATGTTTTTGGACCGGGGGGGAAACCGGAGAACCCGGAGGAGAAAAAAAACCCCTGAGGGGCGGAGAAACATTACAAACTCCACACCGGATCCTGGAGGTGTGAGGAGAACGTGCTTAACCACTAAACCACCTATATATAATATATATATAAATATATATATATATATATATATATATATATATATATATATATATATATATATATATATATATAAGTGTAATGATTTCATTAATGCCAGTGTTTAATCAATAGTAGTGCGTTCATTTGCTCTACTCTATTATATATATATATATATATATATATATATTATATATATATATATATATATATATATATATATATATATATATATATTATATATTTGTAGATGTAGATGTATTCTATACCTGGTTCTCTATGAACACATTGTTCCAGCCCCTGAATAATGTTTTACAAAACATTGTAAGGGACGTGAGACTCCTCAGGGTGAGTCTTATGACTGCTGAAGGTTATGCTGAAGGTAGGATGTGGAGGTGGTGCGTGTTGACTCTCGGCGAGCAGCAGGACGTAATTACTGGAGCGGCACGCCTATAAATAAAACTCATAAACGGGGAGAGCAGTAAAGTTACAGTATGGGATGGACATCCGGCGTGACTCGAAGCCAAGGTGATACCGACCCGGTGGAGCGGAGTCTGCCGGGAATCCCGAGTGTTTTAACTCCAGCAAGGAATTCTCTCCAGGTGCACTGGGATTGGTAATACAGCCCTGGGAAGAAACCCTGGAATATCCCCCCCCCCTACAAGAAATAATCCAACCTACTCCACTCAAGGCACGTCAAGGTGATCTAGTCTGAGAGTCCACATCACTCTGACCGCTCAGTGTCATGATTTTGGTCATTGTGTAATTTTCTATATAACAGGTTTAACGGGACAATAAACAGCTCTGAAATCTACCTGCTTATTTATTTACAGGTGTGCATGAGAGATGCTAAAAATACTACAAAATAATAATAATAACGTGCATCTGTGTGGCTTCAAGCCGCACTAAATAAAATACATGTCTTTTAACATGCTTAATTAGCGTGCTGATGGAAATCTGTCCGATTTAGTTTGCATAGGCGTGCTGCTGCTGCGGTGTGTGTTTGTGTGTGTGTGTGTGTGTGTGTGTGTGTACAACCACATGTACACACAGCAGAGTGTGATGGATCTGCGGCGTTTCCTGAATACGGCGCTGTGATTGGTGTGAAGGGTGTATGATGTGATGTGTGAATGTGTGATGCCGCGCGAGAAAGCGCGAGATGCGACCCGCGTGGGCGTCGAGGTGCTTCTCTGTTGTCATGTTTAATTGAGTAAAGTGTACGCAGTGACTCCTCGCGTGCCAGCCGACACGCGCACGTGCGCACGGGCTTGGGTTTTTTTTTTGTTGTTGTTGTTGTTTTGTTTTTGTTTTTAATTTTTTTTACTTTTTTTTTAATTAGATTCATTTGTGTTGGGGAGAAGCTGCAGTGAAAAGTAACGCTGACCCCAACACACACCACACACACACACACACACACACACACACACACTGCAGAGAACTCCTTGCACAGGGTTTAAGGTTATAAGACGTATTACACTAGCGAGTGATTATTATTACTTTTGGATGATAAAAAAAAAAAAAAAAAAAATTGCAAATAAATAAATAAATAAACTATAGAGGAAAAAAAATCCTTGCCAGATTTATTAAGAGAACTTTTTTAGAAGAAAGAATCGCCTTTATTTGTCACATGTGCATTAAAGAAAGAAAGAAAGCCACAAAATGTTGCGTGAAATGTTTTAATAATGATGTTTTTACACCGAAATCGAGAGACTTGGCGAATAAACAAGTGCGATTTTACACCACCGGACTTAATATTTGGAAATATATTCATTCCGATTCGTTGTATAGGAAATATCACGACCCTGATGCTTATCATTAACACCCGCATCGTTGTCCGAGACGATTAAAAACGAATGATTTTAATGAATTCAGAAGATTCGTTGGGGACACGGTGGTTTAGTGGTTATCACGTTCGCCTCACACCGCCAGGGCCAGGGTCCGGGTTCGATTCCCGTCTCGGCCATGTGTGTGTGTGTGGAGTTTGTGCATGTTCTCCCCGTGTCTCAGGGGGTTTTTCTCCGGGTTCTCCGGTTTCCTCCCCCGGGGCCAAAAAAACATGCACGGTAGGTTGATTGGCACCTTGGAAAATTGTCCCTAGTGTATGAATGTGTGGTGTGTGTGTGTGTGTGTGTTGTGTGTGTGTGTGTGTGTGTGTGTGATGGGGGTTGGTATTCCATCCAGGGTGTATCCTGCCTTAATGTCCATAGACGCCTGAGATAGGCACAGACTCCCCGTGACCCGATTTTTATTGGGTTGAAAGAGCAAAGTCAGAACTAAAACTCTTTTTAGTAACGTCTGTCTGTTCGGCTGCCATCAAAGTTCCAGAGTAGTATTTACATGAAAACTAATACTTCTACTAAAACTTCAATTAATACTTCTACAATACGTCTGCTAAAACTACTACTTCTACTAATACTACTATTACTACTACTAAACCTACATCTATTACTATTACTACTGCTACTTCTACCAAAACTTCAACTAATACTCCTACTAATATTACTACTTTTATCAATAACACTGCAACTATAATAATAGATTTTAAAAAGATATTACCACTACTGCTAAACCTTGAAATAATACTCCTACTAATACTAAAATTACTCCTACTGATATTACTACTAAAATTACTAATACTAATATTACTACTAAAATTACTCCTACTGATATTACTACTAAAATTACTCCTACTGATATTACTACTAAAGTTACTCCTACTGTTACTTACTACTACTACTAATACTAATATTACTACTAAAATTACTCCTACTAATATTACTACTAAAATTACTAATACTAATATTACTACTAAAATTACTCCTACTGTATATCTACTACTAAAATTACTACTAACTAATATTACTACTAAAATTACTCTAAAATTACTACTAATATTACTACTAAAATTACTCCTACTAATATTACTACTTTTATCAATAACACTGCAACTATAACAATAGTTTTTAAAAAGATATTACCGCTACTACTAAACCTTGAAATAATACTCCTACTAATACTTATACTAAAATTACTCTACTAATAAATAAAATACTCCTACTAATATTACTACTAAAATTACTCCTACTAATACTAAAATTACTCCTACTAATATTACTACTAAAATTACTCCTACTAATATTACTACTAAAATTACTCCTACTGATATTACTACTAAAATTACTCCTACTAATATTACTACTAAAAGTTACTACTTGTATCAATCCTACTAGAACTATAACAATAGTTTTAAAAAACATATTACCACTACTACTAAACCTTGAAATAATCCTTCTACTACTTTTACTAAAATTACTTCTACTACAAAATCCAAGACTTTATGATTTATTTTCAGGAATCTTGAGAATAATCCACAGTCTGGATTAATTAACGTTGTGTTGATCAGTAAAAGTAATAAAAAAGGTAGAAAGTGTAGAGGGGGGGGGGTGGTGTATGATGGAGATGGTCGAGGTGTTGTGCAACATTTGTGTGGGGGAAAAAAGCGAGACATAAAGGATGTGAACGAGGGGGACGAGGGGGACGAGGGGGACGAGGGGGACGATTTGTCCAGAGGTGAAGGAAAAGCTAAAAGCTGTATGTTGAACAGGAAAGACAGCAATTAAGTGCTGATTTGAAGCGTGCAGCGAGAGAACGAGAGGAAGCAAATCCCAAATGTTATTCAAGTGTAAAGCGTTTTACGTTTTTAAAACCCTTTTCTAGCGTTCGGAATGTATTTATTTATTTATTTTATTTATTGCTTCTTCATTTCAGCCTTTTTTTTTTTTTTTTTTTTTTTTACAGAACCTTGAAGTTTTAGTCCAGCACAGCTCTCAGCGAGGTGCTACTCTTAACAGTCTACACTTAATTGTGTATCGCACTTGTCTCTCTCTCTCTCTCTCTCTCTCTCTCTCTCTCTCTACATGTGCATGTGTGAAAGGGAGAGAAAAAACAGAGAGAGAGAGATTTAGAGATACTCGGTATGATATGCACATTTAATAAGCCCTATTAAATCAAGTGGCAGTTCCTCACAAGGCGAAGAAAAAAAAAAAGGAAAAAAAAAAAAGGGAAAAGTTGGTTGCTGTTTAATAGTTTCACCGCGAGCTTATATAAGCCTTTTAATTCCGCTGTGCTCCTGTGCCGGGTTTCTTCCAGGCAGTGCCGAGAGAGAAGTCTCCTTTGCTCTGCCGAGAGGCACGCAACAGCAATTATTGGCTCTCTGGAGTCTTAATTAGCTAGCCGCGTCGACCTAGAGATGCGGGCGATGGAGGACCAATGCGCCGCTCGGTCAACAGCCAAACAAAAATAGATAAAGAAAAGAGTACGGGTCCAATTAATGGCCAACTTCAAAATGAGCAGCGAGAGTGCCAGACATTTATGACAGCGATGCCACTTTCTCTCTCTTCTCTCTCCTCTCTCTTTCTTTCTTTCTTTTCCTCGCTCTCTCTATCTCTTAACACATCCGTGGAGAAACGAGTAAAATCCATACGCTTAGTCTCCGCATGCACTGATCATTTCAGCTGAATAAGAGATACAGTAACCAGGAAGAGAAAGAGCATGTGGAGATTCGTCTGGAAACCGGACGCTTTTTTTTGCACGCCGTCGTCTAAAATAAATAAATCATCAATTCATTGAATCCTAATCAATCCTAATCCGGTTCATTCCGGATCGTTATTTTTTATTTTTTTTCTGGAATATTTTCCACTAGATTTTAGAGTTTGTAACTTATTCCTTTTCATAAACGAGGGTCTGTAACATGTGCTGTAGTGATTATTGCACTCTTATTGTGGATATTCTCATTTGAAATGTCTTTGATTTTATTTTTTTAAATATGTTTTTTTTTATTATTACTCTCGTAATTCCCTTTTTTTTACATATTCGTTTTTATTGAAACCAACCCAGTGGGGCACGGTGGTTTAGTGGTTAGCACGTTCGCCTCACACTGCCAGGGTCCGGGTTCGATTCCCGTCTCAGTCCATGTGTGTGGAGTTTGATGTTCTCTCCCGTTTGCATGTTCTCTCCCATGTTCTCAGGCCGTGCCTCAGCCTCAGGGGTTTTTCTCCGGGTTCTCCGGTTCTCCGGTTCCTCCTTCCTCCCCGGTCCAAAAAAAACATGCATGGTAGGTTGATTGGCACCTTGGAAAAATTGTCCCTAGTGTGTGAATGTGTGTGTGAATGTGAGTGTGTGTGTGTGTGTGTGTGTGTGTGCCCTGCGATGGGTTGGCATTCCATCCAGGGTGTATCCTGCCTTAATACCCATAGACGCCTGAGATAGACACAGACTCCCCGTGACCCGAGGGAAGATCGGATAAAGCGGTAGAAAATGAATGAATGAATGAAACCAACCCATTTATTTTACGCATGAATATGCACGCGGTCGGTGGGTGATCATGTGCACATTCTTGCAAATATTCACGCAAATTATCTCGCAAATAATTAGGCTACGTTAATAACAAGAACTCGATAGCATGTGGTGTCTTTGAGTCACCTCTAGAGGCCGCTCTTGTAATGACAGCGGAAAATGGAAGCCGGAAAAACTATCCACATCGGAAAGCCGATGATTCCAGTAATCATCCACGTCTGTGAATGACTACGAAATTTGAAATAATCGTGATTGAAATAAACCTTTACATTTAAAAACAGATATTCTGAAAAACACACGCGCGTAAGTAAACAGCACACACTCGGAATGTGGTAATAATACGGCATTGGGACGTACGCCGGAGCTGCGCGGATCCTAATAGGTTTTAAACTAATTCTCCGAGCGGATCCGCGCGGTTACGGAGCGTCGGAAATGAAGGCCACAAATTTCGTCCATTCATAGAAATATAATTAAAGATATGCTTTTATTTTCTTGCTGTTCGTTTCCATCCCAAATCCAGAGCGCGCTCCACCTCACGGCAGCGTCCCGATGACACGCGCAGGTGAACGTGCGAAACAGGAAATGCGAGTCCGGAACGCGCTGGTGCTTTAGGCATCAACGATCGTACCTGTATCGCCGTCAGCGTTCCTTTCTGCCGCCGCCCCTAATGACACCCGTGTTCTGTCGCTTCCACCAAATCGCGCTAATGATAAAGAGAGAAACGGCGCTAATGAGGCCGAGGGTTGGCGAGAGGCAGCAGGTGATGATGAGCGTGCGACTCGTGTCTCTCCGCCTCGTGTCTCTCCTCTCCGCCTCGTGTCTCTCCACCTCGTGTCTCTCCGCCTCAGGCAGGTCGATCAGATTAGCGTTTGTTTTTTTTTGGCCTGGACGTTACCTGGTTTTACCTCACGTGTGTGTTTTTTATTTTGCTGCACGTGTTAATACTTTGCCCTTCGTGCGCTACACACGCTAGCCCTCGCAGGCCGCCGCAAAACAGCGTGGGTGTGTTTCGTGGCTGGCGTGTTAGTGCGCATGTGTTTATCGCTATGTGTACGCGCCGGGCACGCTGCCAGCTTTTAAGTGACAGCACCCTCCCTCGCCGTCGCATCTCTGTCTCAAAGACTAATGGCACGCAGAGAATCAATTACCACCCCATGCTGGTGCCATGCCAGAGTGAAGGCGACCTAAATACATTAACCTCTACTATCCCGGGCTGGAGGATATATACGTCCAACACGGCACCGCGCCGGGAACGCTGGGCGGGATTACCGAACCCCGTGCTGCGTTACTCTCGGAACGACCGGACACTCTCGCACGCGCACTCGACTCTCCGTCAGCGGCGTCGGCGTCCTTGTCCTTCTTCAATCCTCCGGAGCTCCGTCACCGAGCCCTGCGGGACACCGCTAGCTGAATAGGGCATTCCTGACGTTCCATAGACACCACAGCCGCACCCCTTCATTAAAGAGGGGGAGAGAGAGAGAGAGAGAGAGAGAGAACCCCATGGGGTTTGGAAGAGAATATCAGTGGAAGTGTAGGATGAGAAGGTGGAGTGGAGGAGGATGCTGAGGAGGTGTGTCACTGCAGGAAGCTTAGGGATTGATATGTATGTGCGAGTGTGTTTGCGAGTCTGTTTTGTGTCGGCATGTGTGACAATATATGAAAGTATGCATGCGTGTGTGTGCGTGTGTGTGTGTGTGTGCGTGTGTGTGTGTGTGTGTGTGTGTGTTTGTGTGTGTGTGAGAAGGAAATTCACAATAAAGGATTCTATTGTGGACCTTCAGTTGGTTTTGCCTTTGTTCATGTATAAAGCATTCGAGTTTCAAAGACACACACACACACACACACACACACACACACACACAAACACACACGCACCAAATTCTTAAAGCAGTGGAGCGATGGGATTCAGAATGGAGGCCAAGCGATATTTCATTCCCTCTCTCCTTCAATCTTAAATGCTCTTTTCAAATTATCCATCAAACAGATGAGAATTTTTCTCCTCTTCATCCACTTTGTAAAGCGTGCGGAGAGAACGATAGTGAAAATGGAAAAGAGATCTTGGGAGGGGGGGTGGGTGAGGTGAGTGTGTGGTGTGCTGGGTTGGGTTGAGGTGGGTGTGTGTGTGTGTGTGGAGGGGGGGTTGGGTTCGGACCGGGACACAGTAGATATTTAGACAGGTTTTTTTCTGGAATATTTCTGAATGCTTTGATCATTAGTACATTTACAGTCGATTTTATGTAACGGAATGATGCAACAAATCGACGATTCTGTTTGATGTTTTGAATCGAATATAAATTTCAGGTTCATATTCGTTTTGATTTCATCTTGAATTTATGGAATTTGTGGTTCCCGTATTTTTCTGCGGAATTACAAAAAAAATTCAACATTCACGTCGTCCTATAGAGTACAGCGCTTTAGATCGTCGACTCCGACCGATACCTTCACACATCTGGATTCGCTGGATCTCTTTCATGCGTCCGGAAAAGTCTCATCAGTATTATGGTGTCGCTCGGAGCTCCAGATGTTGCTATAAGAGAGTATACAGTGTGTGATGTGCCACGTCGCCTCATAACACAAAACACACACAAACGCTTTTTATCCTTCAAACACGAACTTGATACTATACGCACTATACGCTGCACCCTAGTGGCGGGAAACATAGTCGCATGCATTGTGGGAGATTGTGTAGTTTATTGTTAATGCACGCTTATTTTAAGACAATCGTACACTTTTTACGCTCATGTGGGTCACATGACACGTGTGTGATTGACATATGACAGTTTGACACGTGTAGTCTGCAGGAAGTCTTCATTTTGTCTTCATGATGTTCTTCTGCTCTTGAGCCACGTTGCTCTGCCCAGACAGACTTTCATGTTCGGAGGTGGGAACTCTCTGTCCTCTGGACCTGGAAGGTTCAAATCCCAGCACCACTACGACCGCCAAGATGCCACTAGCGGGCCCTTGAGCAAGGCCCTTAACCTTCTTTTGCTCTGGATAAGGACGTCCTTCTTCTAACTCGCTTGTCTAGCATGAACACCTCATTAGAACATTTCCACATGTCCCGTACAACTTCCGACGGTTTGGAAAAGATACGCCACGCATCCGGGACATGTTGGTGTCCCTCTCAGAGGTGTAATCCGGGGAGCGAAAGCACGATGTGTTTTCAAACAGGTGTCTTGTTTTTAATCCGGTCCTGGAACGGCGCCATCCGTCGACTTGGCGACGCTGTGCGAGTGTGTAAACAAGCAAACGGGTGTGTTGGTGCAGGACGCGTGTGACACATGTTATAATCACCTCCACGCAGGAGGAGGAGGAGGGGGGGGTTTGCGTAAATGAGTGGACCCGCGTCCGGAGAAGAACATGGACGGGATTCCCGCGGCACGATCTACGACCACGTGGTCAGTGTTTAAGGGCACCGACACACACTAACGTCGTTAACGTAACAACGCTTAACGGATAGACGAGTCCCCGGAAATCTCACCGAAAGTGGATGTAGTGTTTAGCGAAACTTCCCGCGCATGCCTCGGCTTGCAGCCGTCAGCGCCGCATCACGTCCCCATCCTGCTGCCCAACTCTGAGAAAGTATGTTCACTATGCAGATTGTGGTTCTTGTTATGCAGCAGTCTTTGACTCTACTTGTGTGTGCGGTATCGTACGAGGACTAATCATTAAGTTTGCTTTATGTCGGTGTGTGTGTGTGTGTGTGTGTGTGTGTGTGTGTGTGTGTGTGGTTGGACCTCACCCCGGGGGACAGGCAGCGTACTGGCAGCGTACATCCATCATAAAGTTGGAGAATTTTAATATGCATGATGTGTGTGTGTGTGTGTGTGTGTGTGTGTGTGTGTTGTTCTCAGACTTCAATAAGTTTATGTGTGTGAGCGTGTTTTTTTGTTTGTGTGCATGTGTGTGTGTGTGTGTGTGTGTGCGTTGGAGCGTGCTGTAGAACCCCACCCTGGGGACAACACAGCGGCATCTCGTTTCACATGAAAAGCAAGAGACTTTCAGGGAAGTTGTGTGTGTGTGTGTGTGTGTGTGTTGTGTGTGTGTGTGTGCGTTCCCCCCCCCCCACACACTCACCACCACCACCCTTCTTCGCTCTTGCCTCTACCCCAACAAATAAATAAGAATTTTTGATTACAGTAACAAGTCCATAAATTATGCAGGTGCGCAGACGATGAAGAGACGCTTGAAAGACGGCCCCTTTTAACCTTTTCTTCCCGGCGCTGGAGGAAAAGGCGTTTGACTGGGGGTATATTCACATGCTCCTTCTTTCACCAACCCCATTCCCGTCTTCCGTCTCTCTCTCTCTCTCTCTCTCTCTGTCTGTCTCTCCATGAGAAATTCAGCGACGTTGAAACGGGAACGTTCCCGGGATCGCTCGTGTATTATCTATCTATCGTTTTTGTTTTTTGATGATACGATTATGACAAAGAAAAAAATGAAACCAGATTTCTAAACAAGTTAAACACGCTGTGATTGCAAGCAGATGCAACACATGCACACACACACACACACACACACACACACACGTACGCACATATGAAGGACATTGTAGATGGAAAAAGATCATCTCAGGACAACAGAGGACCTGCCTGCTAATGCATGTCTGTGGTGCTAAAGTGTGTTGCATTCCGAGCTCATAAGCATATTCACACACACACACACACACACACACACACATACACACATGCATGCTCACACTAGACACTTGAGGCAATTTGGCGCCTCCTCAAATCCCATTCCCCAGTACAAAGAGGCATTGTAGTTAGTATCGTTAATGAGCTCAATATGCCCTCCTCAGGAATGTGTGAAAATAGGGGCCCATGCCGTATGTGTGTGTGTGTGTGTGTGTCCTCATTCCCACACTCTTAAAGGAACTGCACACACACACACACACACACACACCCACCCACCTCAACCCACCCAGACGCAATTCATGACTGGCATACAGATGCATACAGGAAGAGATGGGGGGCCGAGAGTGGCACAGAATGGCATAGCAGCAGGAATTCTGGCATCGGCCCAGAGCGTCTAACGGCCCCTACTCATGAAGACACACAATGACAGATGGTCGTGAAGGGTAGGGCCACCTCGGCGGACGCCGATCCGAGGAAGACGGAGACAAAAACGGGGATAATGCATTGGCCTTCCACGTGACGCTCGCGCACACACACACACACACACACACACACACACACACACACACACACACACACACACACACACATCAGCCAAAACATTACGACCACCTGCCTCATATTGTGTTGCATTAACAGCAGGAACTTCTGCAGCAGTGTGAGATCGTCTGTCCGATCGTTCCGATTACACGCTCCGGCCTTCACGCATCAATCACACGCCCCTGACCTCATCACTTTCCACAGAACCCCCCCGACCCCGACGTCACAATCACACTCCAATACACACGTCACACTTTTATCACTCATTACTAACGATATTATTCATCATATATATATATATATATATATATATATATATATATATATATATATATATATTATTCTTACTATATATATGTGTGTGTGTGTTTGTGTGTGTGTGTGTGTGTGTGTGTGGTGTGTGTGTCATGACTGTCAGAATGCATTAACGCAAATCAATTTTCATTTTATTAATGTCTGATTAATGCTGTGAGCATTTCTGTTAGAACATTTTTTATATAAGTAAATAAATAAATAGGCAACAGAGACACGGTGGTTTAGTGTTTAACACGTTCGCCTCACACCGCCAGGGTCCGGGTTCGATTCCTGTCTCGGCCATGTGTGTGTGGAGTTTGTGCATGTTCTCCCTCGTGTCTCAGGGGGGGGTTTTTCTCCGGGTTCTCCGGTTTCCGTTCCTCCTTTCGGTCCTCCCCCCGGTCCAAAAACATGCACGGTAGGTTGATTGGCACCTTGGAAAATTGTCCCTAGTGTATGAGTTGTGTGTGTGTGTGTGTGTGTGTGTGTGTGATGGGTTGGCATTCCATCCAGGGTGTATCCTGCATTAATGCCCATAGACGCCTGAGATAGACACAGACTCCCCGTGACCTCGTGATGAATGAATGAATGAAAAAAGGCAACATTAAAATCATCGACACACAAATTTATTGACGACATTTAACGTGTTTTTACATTTACACAAATATTTCGTCTCCATAAGTGTTTTAATAATAATCATACATTTGCGTTAATATCCGTGTTTGTTTGAGGTACATTTCGAACAGATACATTAAATGCTGCCATCATTTTCCATCCGGGATTTAAACAAAGGATCCGAGACGAGACGGATGACGCAAAAACACCACAAATTTATAACGATATAATTATCCGATTCCAGAATCGGAATTTTCAATCCCTAACCCTAAATCCCAGCAGTGTTAGGAAGCTGTGCATGATACAGCAACCTGTCGAGCAGAGGATTAAGGACCGTGCTCAAGGGCCCGATTGTGGCTTCAACCCTCGATCTTCTGATCCGTAAAAGAAGCTCCGCCTCCACTCTTCGTCCTGTAGGGGGCGTTTTGTCGTCCAGAGGAACATGTGCCCAGGAGAGTGGAGTTTATTCTAACAGGGACTGTAGAATACTAACCTCATGTCCACCTCCAGCGCGTTATAATACTGCATTGTGAACGTTCCTCATTGTTGTGGTTGAATGTGGACCCGGTGTTGGAATTGATAGACGGAATTGTATACGGCGTGTATTGACTTCCAAAAGCACAAAGTCGGGACGGTAACGTAACGCCGCCATACGCCGCCGCCGTCGAAACTGCCGGAGACAAAAGTCCCCCGGGAACAATGAGGAACCGGTCTGAACTTCCACTACTCCCTTCCCTCAGGCCTGTTCACCTCAATCCACCCCAAACACCTCCACCCGACAGAGAGAGAGAGAGAGAGAGAGAGAGTTTTCTTCACCTCCACATCTCCTGCTCCTACACTGATCTCCACTCTGAATTATTACCTGATTTTTTATTATCAGAAAAAACGTCCACAAGGGGAGCCGTGATCTCTCGTTCCTCTCCTCCACCCAACAAACCCACCACAAGTACCAGGTCTTTTTTTTTTTTTTTTTTTTTTTACAGTCCTCCTCCATTCTCACGCATGTGGCTTCTTCATCCTCCTCCTTCTTCTCCTCCCTGATCCTTAAATAGGTTCTGGGTTATGAAAGAATTTCACTGTTAAAAGGGAATATCTAAAAGCCAAAAGCCGTTCAAGTTTCCGTTTTGCTTTTGGGTTTGATTTTTTACGAGACGTCTCTGCCTCTCTCGCTTTTATGTTTCTCCACCGAAACTTTCCCTCCTTTCTCTCTCTCTCTCTCTCTCTCGTCTCTCTCTCTCCTCTCTCTCTCTCTCTCTCTCTCTCTCGCTCTCTCAGTTCTTTCTTTTTTGCTGTGGATTTGTCCGAACGTTAAAGTGTTTCATCTGTTCAGCTGATTGATGTCGATTCATTTAGTGTGAAAAACGAGGCAGCGATGACTTCGGTGGTAGATCAGGGTCTGACGGGGCACCGGGGCAATCATCACACACTGCCTCAATCATCACACACTGCCTCAATCGTCACACACTGCCTCAATCGTCACACACTGCCTCAATCGTCACACACTGCCTCAATCATCACACACTGAATCAATCGTCACACACTGCCTCAATCATCACGTCACA
>JACRUU010000021.1:11753202-11755702 GCA_030449085.1 Kryptopterus vitreolus
TGTGTGTGTGTTTGTGTGTGTTGTGTGTATGTGTGTGTATGTGTGTGTGTTTGTATGTATGTTTGTGTGTGTGTGTATGTGTGTGTGTGTGTGTCATTCACTTTCTGATTTGTGGAATTTCTGGAATTTCTGGAATTTTGAAAAGTGAAACATTGAAAGTCGGAGAATTTGATGTATTTTTTTTGTTCAAGTCATTTTTTTTTGTGGCTTTAAATTTGAATCCGTTTATGAAAACGTCCTTTTTCGATAACATTGTTATGTTTAGGTTATAAAAAATATCGCAATAAAGCGGTACATCATTTTAATCCGTTAGCTATTTCTAACTCATAATTTGTGTTTTAAAATGTTAGCTCGCGTAAAATCACGCTAATGGAAATGATAAACGTCGTTTGCGCCCAAAATATAGTTGACAAATTCTTCTGCATTCCGTCGCATGCGTAAAGAAATAGATTTATGCAAACGAATCACTGTTTAACGTTTTAATCAAAGTCGTATTAATGATAGGTGTTAAAGATTGAAAATGGACGCATTTTTTCACGTTCATTACGCTGGCGTGGAAATGTAGCGTTTTAGCGTGCGGAAAAGTCGGCGGATTTGACGTTAAGCTCGGAGTGGGAAGCGTGGAACAGTTCAGCGTCTATTGTCTACGCGAGTGTCTGCAGCGTTTCTACATCTGTGGCGTTTTTTATCCCCTCTTCCAACCACATCAGAGCTCCGAGCGCTATATCAATTAACGGCAGGGGGAAAGAGAGTTACGCCAAGTGCCAGGGGTCTTAATGAAAACATGTGTAAGTCATTACAACGAACACAGAGAAAGAAAAGAGAGAGGGAGTGAGGGAGGGAGAGAGAGAGAGAGAGATGGGGCTAAAAGCACAGCCATTTCACCCAGACGGTGCATATTGGGACCATACTGGGAAATTCTGGAAAACAATATTTCTCAGTCTTTTAATACCATGTGACTGTCTCCAGCATGAGTCAAGGCCTCCACCCAAGTGTTCTCCGAGCCAAGACTCTGTCCCAGTCAGTCCCATGTCTCTGCAGAACGAGGGGACACGACCTTTCTCTCCTACTCGACTCCTATTGTTCCTGAAAGACGCATGCCTGAGTTCGAGCTGCAGGATAATAACTGCGTGTATGTGTGTGTGTATGTGTGTGTGTGTGTGTGTGTGTGTGTGTGTGTGTTTTTCCCGCGGTGGAGACGGATCCTCCTCTCGCGGTTGTTACAAGAAATCTCGTCCTGTCTACGATATTAATTTTTCATGTCTCAGACGTATCGCTTTTCAGGCTAGACGCACGCCGCCAATCAATTAAGGGGTTTGAATAAATACTGATTCTCACCACGACTGGGCTTTTTTTCCCCTTGCCAGGAATACACACACACACACACACACACACACACACACACACTGTGTTGTTGTAGCTGATGATAATAAGGATTTATTTACATCATCAGAAGGTTTGCAGCGGATTCTTTTGGATCTCGTGATCTGCTCGTTTGCTTTCTGTGTCATACAGGCGCAACTTAAAGCTGGTCATGTGACCTGACGTGCAGAGAGAAACAGAATCATCCTGTGTGATTATACATCATTTATTACCTTTATTATTATTATTATTATTGTTGTTGATGTTATTCATTATTACTATTAATACTGTTATTATTAATTATAAGTATTATTATAATATTTACTATAATTCTTCCCATTATTTTTCTTATTATTAATATTATTATTATTATTCATTTTTGTTATTTATTGTTATTTGTATTATTGTTGTTGAGAAATATAATAATATTACTAATGTATTTTATATTATTATAATATTATAATTGTTATATTATTTATTTAAATATTATATATATTATTTTACTGCTAATATTATTATTTATTGTTGTTTGTTATAATAAATATATTTGTAATATATATGTTTTGTTGTTGGTATAATTATATTATTATTATTATTATTATTACTATTATTATGTTAAGTTTTGTTTTATTTGTTATTATTTAGTGATGTATAATAACTTGATTTTGAAGATGCATGATATGTGCATGTAGATTTTTCCAAAAAAACATACATTATTCTATCATATCTAATATAATATAATATAATATATAATATAATATAATATAATATAATATAATATAATATAATATAATATAATATAATATAATAATTTAGTACACTCGGGGATATGCACACACACACACACACACACCACACACACACACACACACACACACACACACACACACACACATCATTCCCCAAAGGCTTTTAGAGTGCCAGAACAACAACCCCTGAGTATATTTGCCCAGACAGACTCCACATGGTTTCACAAGCCAGACTGAGATCATGCAGGTGAACTGCCTGGAACATGGACTTCAAACCCTATTCAACACCACCACACACACACACACACACACACACACACACACACACACACACACACACACACACACACACACACACACACACACATTTAAGTACACACACATTACAC
>JACRUU010000021.1:11760702-11770702 GCA_030449085.1 Kryptopterus vitreolus
CACCTTGGAAAATTTCCCCTAGTGTATGAATGTGTTTGAGTGTGTGTGTGTGTGTGTGTGTGTATGTGTGTGTCTTGTGATGGGTTGGCATTCCATCCAGGGTGTATCCTGCTGTAATTTAGGTCTTTCTCCAGAACCCAAAAGTGGCAGATTAGCAATGTAGGGACTCGAACCCCCGACCTTCCCATCAGTAATCCAGCACCTTAAACCAGTGAGATACCCCCCCACCCCTCCCTCTTGTATTGTTTTTATGATGTATAATCACACACTCTGTGTCTCGGTGACGATGACGAGCCTCGTGGGAGTTTTTCCTTCCCTCCAGGTATTTAGTGATAAACGCGATTACTTTCTGTAAAGATGCGTCGGGAAAATGTCTATTTTAAAAAGCGCTATATCTTTTTTTCCGAACTGCTTTTCTGCTCCTATTTTTTTATTTATTTATTTTTTATAAAAAGTCATTATATGAGTTATAGAAGTCCCAGTTTGACTGTTATCCTATTTATAGAGCGCTTTTGTTGACCTGCCTTCCTGAATTTCACGAATCACGCTGTTTATCAGTGTGTTTACCGCACGCCTGTGTAGCGTATCAGTGACGTCTCGGAGGCGTAGAGTGATATTTATTTTTGATCCATCCAGTGGGATTTTAAATGTTATACGTTTGAATTAACGTCACTGTCACGCCGGAGATCCTGTAGAACACACGGCAGAACCCTCAATACACGCCATCATATTTAATTTTTAATTTTAATTTAAAAAATTAATTCGAACTTTGGTTTGGGAAAAAAAACCCAGAGGAAGAAACCACGAGGAAAACCGGAGAGACCTCGTCTTTGTTGTGTTGAACCCTTCAGTGATGCTCCGTCCTGCAAACCGTAAATAAAAAGGTACGATGTGCTCTTGAATGATTTCATTGTTGAGAATCTCGAAATGAATACATGCGGCATCATCTCCGTATTGAAGACGCGTCTGATTATTTATTGATATATTATTGTTTATATTTATATTGTTTAAAATGATTCGTTATTTATTGAAGCAGATTTTCGCTCTAATCAACAAACAAACGGCGATGAAGAGAAAAGGTAAGGAATTATAAATATCATGTATTCGTGTGAACGCTCGTGTGAACGCTGGATTGTGATTGGATGGAAGGAGTTCAGGTGTGAGTTCACCTTTGAGTCTTGCATGTGATGGAAGGTTTTGAGACTAAAAGTGCTTTGCTGCGATTTTATTAAGTTATTATTAAGAGAAAAAGTGAAATCCTGCATGATGATGGTTGGAGAACAATCCACACGATCCCACACGATCCACACAATCTCACACGATCTCACACGATCCACACGATCTCACACGATCTCACACGATCCACACGATCTCACACGATCCCACACATGATCCCACACGATCTCACACGATCCCACACGATCCCACACGATCCACACGATCCCACATGATCTCACACGATCCACACGATCCCACACGATCCACACGATCCCACACGATCTCACACGATCCACACGATCTCACACGATCTCACACGATCCACACAATCTCACATGATCTCACACGATCCACACGATCTCACACGATCCACACGATCTCACACGATCCCACGATCTCACACGATCTCACACGATCTCACACGATCCACACGATCTCACACAATCTCACACGATCTCACACGATCCCACATGATCTCACACGATCCTACACGATCCCACATGATCTCACACATCCTCACGATCCCACACGATCCTGCACGATCTTACACGATCCCACACGATCGATCTCACACGATCCACACGATCCCACATGATCTCACACGATCCCACGTGATCTCACACGATCCACGCGATCCCACACGATCCCACATGATCTCACACAGTCTCATACGATCCTACACGATCTTACACGATACACATGATCCACACAATCTCACACGCTAATTAATCAAATTATACTCCTGCGTTTTCCAATTCACCTTCTTCCCTACGATCCGGCCGGAAGCTCGCCGTTTTAACGCAGTGTGAATCGCAGAGACTTCCACGGAGCGCCGTATTGCCGTACCAGGGGGAATATTTTAAAGTTGATAACGTAGATAAATAAAGTACTTTCTTGTACATCGAGGACGTTCCCAAAATTTCCACCTCGTTTGCTGAATGCGGGGAATTTAATGAGAAAATAAGGATTTCAACTCCAAATGCTTCGTTATTGGGAATTATTCGCTTTCTTGTAATTATGAGAAATAAACCCAATATAAGGACACGGATTAATTTCTACTTCCGATAAAAAACGAAGCTAAATAAATAAATAAATAAATAAATAAGAGTTCCTTGGCGAGTACTAAAGATGGCAATCTCGCGCCCGGCACACCCGGAATGTGTAGGAGAAGAGCAAAACGAGGGACAAAATAAAGACGGAAAGAAAAGGAAAACCGGTCAAGACTTTAAGGGCGTGGCAGTGTGTGAGGTGGGGTGAGGTTCGGGGTGAGGGTGGGGCGGGGTTGGGGCAATTGGGGGGGTTTGAGGGAGGAGGCAGTACGATAGAGTGGCGGAATAAGGAAAGGTGGAGAAGAAAGATAAATGGAAAGCAGAGCAGCGGAGGAACGGAGAGAACAGGAGACAGGAATCATCATTTTTCATTTCAGGGCCTGGAATGGATTCTCAAGATCTGAAAATCAAAGCAGATGGTTTTTTGGCAAACAGCAGGCTTCTTTAAGAGAGAGAGGGAGAGAGAGAGGGAGAGAGAGGGAGAGAGGTTGTTGAGATCCCGTTAGTTAAAAAAAAAACGACGTTCTGCTTTTTTTTCCGTGTAAAAACAAAATCCGGTGCGGTGCATCAGTGTGTAATAGATGTAGTTGGGAATGTCGTGTCTCGGGAAGCATTGACGCTCTTTATCCCGTCCTCCTGCGCATGAATACGGGCCTGGGCAAAGAGTCGGAAAGGTCAAGGACGGAATGGGCAGCCGGCAGACAGACGGGGAGACGGGGAGCGCTGTGTGCTTGATGAGTGTGTGTTAGTGTGTGTGTGTGTGTGTGTTCTCTCCCGACGGATCTACATCAGAGTTGCATTTCTCTCCCTTTCTCTTCTTCTCTCTCTCTCTCTCTCTCTCTCCTCCCCCTCTCTCATTAAAACTCTGCGCCTTGGCTTCTAATTAAATCCCACTTGAAAGTCTTAAAAGTCAGACTCAGATTGATTCAATTTGCATTTTTGAACAGGCAACACTGCCTGAAAGGATTAATAAATTGGTTGGAAAAAAAAAACCTTTGCAGCAGTGAACTGTGGGTTCATTTTTATTTTTTTTTTAAGAGGCAACACCTTCCTTATAAACACATGACACTTACACACACACACACACACACACACACACACACACGTGTACTGACGTCGCCATGAAGGCACCCCGTTATTTACATCAAACACTTACATTCTATCTAATCTAATCACATTTACTAGAAACAATCCTTCAAATAAAAGTAATTTATTATTTATTATTATTAGTGCTAAACCATATTATTATTTATTATTATTATTCATTCATTCATTCATTCTTCTACCGCTTTATCCGATCTTCCCTCGGGTCACGGGGGGAGTCTGTGTCTATCTCAGGCGTCTATGGGCATTAAGGCAGGATACACCCTGGATGGAATGCCAACCCATCGCAGGGCACACACACACACACACACACACACACACACACACATTCACACACATTCACATACACTAGGGACAATAGGGACAATTTTCCAAGGTGCCAATCAACCTACCGTGCATGTTTTTGGCCCTGGGGGAGGAAAGGGGAAAACCGGAGAACCCGGGGAAAAAACCCCCTGAGGACACACGGGGAGAACATGCACAAACTCCACACACACATGGCTGAACCGAGACGGGAATCGAACCCGGACCCTGGCGGTGTGTGAGGCGAACGTGCTAACCACTGGAAAACCACCGTGTCAAGGTCCCCCTATTATTATTATTATTATTATTATTATTATTATTATTATTATTATTATATATAGGAGTACACAAAATGAATCTTTTGATATGCGCTTTTAACGCAGTTTATTATCGTTAACATCTGTAAATGTCAACGAAGACTATTTGAAATAAACTGTGTTGGGTAAATAATATATATTTAATATAATATATATAATAATATAGAAGTATTTTATATAGTAGATATTAAAAATTGATTTACTAAAATTAAATCAATGGAAAACAATATAATAGTTTGCATTAGTTAGACCACATATGGGCGATAAAGGTGTGTGTGTGTGTGGGGTGTGTGTGTGTGTGTGTGTGTGTGTGTGTGTGTGTGTGTTACATGTGATATTTAAGGATATGCTTTAATTACTTGTTCATTTATTTCTTCTGATTTATTCGTTATTTCCTGGTAAGACTTCCTGGTACTCTTCACGCTGGACATAAAACGCTAAAAGAATTCATAGCCCTAGCATTAGCCGCTAGCTACTTCCTGTTTTGGCGCTTTAGCGTCAGTAATTCCCGCACGGGAGTGACGCGGCATTTTCCTTCTACATTCCCGGAATTGTTGTGTGTGTTTAATATAATTAAAAAATACTCAAAAAACACTTAAAGTCAGATTTTAATGTTGTTCCGCACGGAAAGAGTTTTACATTCCGTACACGCGCGTATCGAACACAAAGACGGTCAACGTTACGCTTTAAAACACCCGAGGTGTCGGATTTCACCGGAATTCACCCACGTAGGAATAAATAAATAAATAAAGATAGATAGATAGATAGATAGATAGATAGATAGATAGATAGATAGATAGATAGATAGATAGATAGATAGATAGCGATCAGGAGCGAACGGCCAATTCATGATGTCAGGAGACGGAGTGATGTTTTTCAGGCGAAATGATCTCAAGGCATTTTCCCTTCCAGATTTGATTCCAGGAATTCCGGACCGGATTTCCACTCCATGCAGAGATCCGTGTGTACGTTCCTGGTGTGGTGGAGATGAAAACAAATCCGTAGAGGTTTTTTTCCTGGTTTGGAAATCAGACTCGGTGTTAAAGTGGTACAGTTTGGATGATCTCAGGTTGAAGATGGTGAAGCTCCACATCACTCCATCATGAAGATTCTCCTCCACTTTGTTGAGCTCCACATTTACATTTGCGGTATTTAGCAGACGCCCTTATACAGGGCGACGTACAGGAAGTGCTCCACATGCTCCTGAGATGCCACACACCACGTCCACGTCCACGTCCGCATCCACTCTCTGGACCTGGCATATTCAACATGATGTGCGTCTCATCACCTGAGACTGGAGATCGTCCATGAGCAGCCTCAAAGTCACTGTAGAAAGATGGAGATCACTTTAGGAACCATGAAGATGATCAATGTAGGATCCATGAAGGTGGAGATCACTGTAGGATCCATGAAGATGATCAATGTAGGATCCATGAAGGTGGAGATCACTGTAGGATCCATGACGATGATCAGTCTAGTGTCCATGAAGGTGGAGATCACTGTAGGATCCATGAAGATGATCAATGTAGGATCCATGAAGGTGGAGATCACTGTAGGATCTATGAAGATGATCAATGTAGGATCCATGAAGGTGGAGATCACTGTAGGATCCATGACGATGATCAGTCTAGTGTCCATGAAGGTGGAGATCACTGTAGGATCTATGAAGATGATCAATGTAGGATCCATGAAGGTGGAGATCACTGTAGGATCCATGAAGAAGGATGTGGTCTGGAACGAAAAGGAACATATCTGTTTTTTGGGGGTTTAGAGCTTAAATAAGGGATCTGGCGGCCCGGAGCTCTTTTATGATACCATGGCTCTTCTGAAGATTCCCCTGTAGAAGGTTTTAATGACACTTTTGTGAAAATTTAACACGACCCGGATTTCTCTGCATGTTTTATATTATGTCTTTTTTTACATTTATTGCAGGTTGCCAATAATTCTAGAAAGCAACCTTCATCCCTACGAGCGGATTCTGCTTCCCAGTCCGGGTGAATTTAATGCTTTGATCAACTTATTGGTGACGTGTCATTACATCTGCAGAGCCGAAACACGTTCCACTTGGAAATGTTCTAAATAAATGACACTTTTGTGATTTCTCTATGTTTTAATTTGTCTTTTTTTACATTTATTGCAGGTTGCCAATAATTCTAGAAAGCAACCTTCATCCCTCCGAGCGGATTCTGCTTCCCAGTCCGGGTGAATTTAACGACCTTATTGGTGACTGATTTCTCTTGGAAATGCATGTTTTATGTGCCGGGTCGGGGGGTGGGGGGGGGACGATTATGCTAATAAATGCAGTTTATCGAGAATATTTTGAGCAGAACCAAACTTTTTACATTTATTGCAGGTAACGAGGAGCTGAAAGACCACTGTTTTAAATTACAAACCGGATTCCAATAATTCTAGAAAGCAATGTGATCAACTTATTCAGAATAGAACATAACACCCTTCATCCGAAAAATTGGTGATGAATTTCATGATGTCAACAAATCCCTCCGAGCAAAAATAAAAAGTAACGAGGAGCTGGAAGGTTAACACAAATTATTCTGCTTCCCAGTCCGGGTGAATTTAATGTCTCTCAGAAGCCAAGATGGGTAGAGGATCACTAATATTTATTCAATAGAACATCCCACAATGTTGCGCAGAAAGATAGTGGAGCAATTCAGAAAGGTGTTACCCAGCGCAAAAAAAATTAAGAGGCAAAGACTTTGCATCTATCATCATCAACTGTGCATAACATCATCCAAAGATTCATGATTGGGTATAAAAAGAGAGAGTGGCATCTGGAACAATCTCTGTGAGAAAGGGTCAAGGCCGAAAAATTGTAAAACCATACTGGTCATTCCGTGATCTCCGGGCCCTTAAACGACACTGCAGAGAACTGGAACACAAAGGGTCAGGAAATTCTACTGTAAAGGAAATCACAGAATGGGCTGTAAGGAAATCACAGGATACTTCCAGAAACCACTTCCAGTGAACACAATCCACATTATCGTGAACACAATCCACCGTTGCCATCCGCCGTTGCCAGCCAACTGAAACTCATTTCAGTGCAAAGAAAAACAGTAAGCTAAGAAGAAGATCCACAAGCTCAGGCGTTTACACTGGGCCAGGGATCATTTAAAATGGAGTGTGGCGAAATGGAAGACTGTTCTGTGGTCAGACGAGTCACGATTCGAAGTTCTTTTTGGAAATCTGGGACGCCATGTCATCCGGACCAAAGAGGACAAGGAGGACAACCCAAGTTGTTATCAACGTTATCAACGCTCGGTTCAGAAGCCTGCATCTCTGATGGTATGGGGTTGCATGAGTGCGTGTGGCATGGGCAGCTTGCTTGCATGTCTGGAAAGGCACCATCAATGCAGAAAAATATATTCAGGTTCTAGAACAACATGTGCTCCCATCCAGACGTCATCTTTTTCAGGGAAGACCCTGCATTTTCCAACAAGATAATTCCAGACCACATTCTGCATCAATCACAGCATCATGGCTGCGTAGGAGAAGGATCCGGGTACTGAAATGGCCAGTCTGCAGTCCAGATCTTTCACCTATAGAGAACATTTGGCGCATCATAAAGAGGAAGGTGTGACAAAGAAGGCCCAAGACGATTGAACAGTTAGAGGCCTGTATTAGACAAGAATGGGAGAGCATTCCTATTTCTAAATTGGAGAAACTGGTCTCCTCTGTCCCCAGACGTCTGTTGAGTGTTGTAAAAAGAAGGGGAGATGCCAACACAGTGGTGAAAATGTCCTTGTCCCAACTTTTTTGGGATTTGTTGACACCATGAAATTCTGAATCAACATATTTTTCCCTTAAAATGGTACATTTTCTCAGTTTAAACTTTTGTTTCGTGTGTTATGTTCTATTCTGAATAAAATATTAGAAGTAGGCACCTACACATCATTGCATTCAGTTTTTATTCACGATTTGTATAGTGTCCCAACTTTTTTGGAATCCGGTTTGTACATGACATTTTCTGGTAAACCTGTTCCAGATCCATGAATGACATCGGCTCTAAGATGTGGAAGATCTTCTGGAGTTACTTTTGAACATCTCTGGGATGAATGAGAAGGCTGACACTAATTGATTAGGAATCAAATTCGAATTTATTAGGGTTAATTGTAGTATCAAGACCTTCATTTAATAGTGCGTGTGTGCGTGCGTGCGTGTGTGTGTGTGTGTGTGTGTGTGTGGTTACACATTTGAATCTTATTTGTATTCTTTTTTAAAACAGTAAACATCCAGTGCTATTATTAGATGTATAATTTGTACACGTGACTTGCCACACTAATAGGTGATATTTTTGGTCTCAGTGTAAAATCTTAACACAATCTTCATTACTGCTATATTTCATAAATTCCTCTTTTCTCGCTTTGCATCTTTTAATATTCCATTTCTTCTCCCTTTCTATTCCCGAGTTACACCTTGCAGTTCAGAGGAAGGTTACATCTGTGCCCATGAGAATTAAGTCACTAATCATAGGACAACAGTGCCCCCTGTTGGTGTTTATTTTTATTTCATTATTATTCTTTTTTAAACATTGCACTATGGCGTAGCTGCTTCAGTGTTTTTACGTAACAACGTCTTCTACACATCTGCTTATTAATTAAAAGACAACATATTGTGCAGCTATTTATTCAGACAGTCACGTGGCAGCACTTGCACATCGTTTTGCACAACTATTGCAAGATATAAATTCTATTTGTAAACCTTCCGATTAATTTTAGGAACACCTCGCTATGTGTCATATCATCGGTTTAATATATACAAACACTTCGGCACACGCGCTTGTAAATAATTGTAATATTTTATGCCTCATTATTAAATTTTTTTATTAATAAACTTTACTGTTTATTATTTGCTGTAGGCCGCATGTCGCATCATTTAAAAATCTCACATGGAGATCACTTTTCATGATCTCTCTTTTTCGGAGATGGATGCAGGTGAGAAAAGGTGATCAGTAGGATTGCAGGAGAATCTTCCAACCCATAAAACCTGTCATGTTTTTAGGAAAATAATAATTAGTTAATTGATATTTCTACACGGATCATGTTTCCGTTTATATATATCACTATAATGACAAGGAATAAACACCATCCTGACGTGTTCACGATCAAATCCATCACAGTGTCTGATCACACCAGAAGAGATCAGATAAGAGAAAATCTCACCTTTTGGGTAAAGTATTCTCAATGTCTTTGTCATCACCAATTCCTAGATTTACATGCTGTTGTATGTATGTAAAGTTGTATGTAGCGATGCCTTCCGCCGCCAGCAGGGGTCAGTGTTTTCTAACTAATATTGCATCTTCTGCGAATACATCAATATGAAGATTGAAAACCGGTTCACTCTGACGTCACATATTATATGGCTAAACAAACACTTGATGGATAAAGGCTCAGCAGAGCCTCATATATATATATATATATATATATATATATATATATATATATATATATATATATATATATATATATATATATATATATATATATACGATCTGTTCTATTCATTAGAAGAAAAAGGGCACCAAGTTTCCAAAAGATTATTCGTGTATTTTTTTACGGTAATCATGAGAGTGACAGTAAGATTCCTGCTCATTAGATGTCGTGACTGGTATTTAACTCAGGAAATGAGGCACGTAATGAGGACTAATACGGTTGACGCTGATCAAAGCGGTTGCTTGTTGTTGTTTTTTTAAAGCTTATCTTTGCAATTTTTTTTATGCCGGCTTCATTCAGCCTGTAATTTCAGGACAAAACTATATCCCATTATAATAAATAACTCTTTGCTTATAACATTAATTAGAATTTCTCATATCATGAATTGTAATCAGCTATAATGCTTACTGGGTTTTATTTTTGTTTTCTTTACAGGTAAACAGAGTTTTATTTGAACAAAAAGTGCAAACAGAAACGTCTGACTTGATGCTAAATAAAGATTAATATTAATATTTTCACATGCATGAGCTCGTTAACATGGATTCCTGAAATATTTATTTTA
>JACRUU010000021.1:11780702-11788202 GCA_030449085.1 Kryptopterus vitreolus
ACGTAAACAGATTTAGTGCAAGATTAAAGTAAATACACAAATATAAACCATTATGCTAATTTTAACAATAATACTGCACCAAAAAAGACATTTGCTCGATGCACCAGAAGATCACAGGTTCAAATCACCACCACCACCACCACACTGCCCCTAGTGGTTAAAAAAGGTTTTGTTTATACTTTATTATAAATTAGATATTAATCCTAATTTTAAGAATTCTAACCAAGTGAATTTTGTTTACCGCATTGGCAGAATTGTTTACTTAATAATAGATAAATAAATGTTTGTATTATTTAATTTCACGCAGAAATAGAATCACGGTAAAATAATGCAAATAATGCAATTTTTATTCATCAACATCCAATGTTTATCAGATAATTATTTCTTTAAATGCACAATCCAGAGAGACTTACTACTGAGGGTTAAGGGCCTGGCTCAAGGGCCCACTAGTGGCAGTTTGGTACGTTATTGTACCGTACCTTCTGTATCGTTAAGGTGGTGGTGGCTTAGTGGTTAAGGTGTTGTCCTCTGGACCAGAAGATCGCAGGTTCAAATCCCACAACCACCAAGCTACAACTAGTGGGCCCTTGAGCAAGGCCCTTAAACCTCAATTACTCAGTTGTAAGTCGCTCTGGATAAGAGCGTCTGCCAAATGCCGCAAATGTAAACGTCCAAAACGAGATATGAAAAAGAGATACAACAATATTTTCCACATTTCAAATATAATACAGAACGAATTATAAAGTAAAACTATTAAACACACACACACACACACACACACACACACACACAGAGCTTTCATCTTTTCATTTGTTTGTTGTTTTTATTGTGGAATAAAACAGATATAACGCATTAACAGAGCTGCTGAACACCGTCCTGTGAGACTATCATGGTTTATTTGTGTAGTTGTGCACTTTTGAGTGTGTGTGTGTGTGTGTGTGTGTGTGTGTGTGTGTGTGTCTCTTTTTATTGCCTATTATTAGCTCCCTGGGAGTTGTGGGGACGTCTGCCAATCAGAACTTTAATCAATCAGCTCTAAACGATACCTTCTCCCACACAATATGCCTTCAGCACACACACACACACACACACACACACACACACACACACACACACGCACACACACACACACAAACACACAAGAAATGAGAAACGGAAGCTTTTTGGCAGGGTGAAACTTTCTTAAAGTAGTGCAACAACTTTGGCAAGACACACACACACACACACACACACACACACACACACACATGCGCACAAGCGAGTCAAGGAGGAGAGTAGGCCAGTGAATAGCCCGAGGCTCACATGGCCCTCTTTTCCTGTGTTAGAACACATTACATAAGTGGATTGAGCCCAGAAGCCAGACCCGTCTCCCGGTTTTATCCGGGGATATTTTGTGTACATGCTCGTGTGTGTTGTGTGTGTGTGTGTGTGTGTGTGTGTGTGTGTGTGTGTGTGTGTGTTTGTGTTTGTGTGCATGTAGAGACAGACGTACAGGGCTTTAAATAGCTCTAATCCTGCCCCTTACCCTCATAAAGACACTTTTCTGGCCCTGATTCTTCCAAACAAAACGCGCTCGGCAGATTTATAACAGGACAAAATCCATCAGGATAATAAACTCCACCGCATATTAACCAACGTACACATTTATTACTTAAAAATAAATATATTTCTATATATATGTATGTAAATATATGTTAGAGCTGTCTATTCATTCAAACGTTCAATCCTTAACGTTAATCACACTAGTCCTTCTTTCATTCTCTAATTAACATTTGCACGGACAAATACGGACGCTTTCTGTAAATGTATGATTATTATTAATGAAACCAAAAGTCAAAATAGAATGACGATGTTTTAAATCAATATAAATCATTGCGACACCATCATGAGTAAGATTCAAACTCCACACACACATGGCCGAGACGGGAATCGAACCCGGACCCTGGCGGTGTGAGGCGAACATGCTAACCACTAAACCACCGTGCCTCTCATATTATTATTATTATTATTATTATTATTATTATTATTATTATTATGCCAGCTTTAAAAATCATCCCTCTGACAGCGTTATAGGAACGACGGGAGACGTTTTAGGAATCTTTAAACTTCAATAAATGTAAATAAAACCTTTATTGTGATGAATATTGCATTGTAAGAGTAATATATTGTATAATGTATATGTATTTAGCATTTCCTGTTAAAGTCCAGGAATCCAAATCCCCCCTGATTCTGACAAATCCTTGTATTATTTAATGATTTATTTATCCTGGATTGTTTATGTCGCTACAGGTAAACAATCACGGGTGATTGTATCCACGACGCAGAGGTGCATTCTGGGTACGAAGGATCATCAAACTGAGAAGAAGAACGAGATCGCTGTCCACCATCTGCATGAGGATAAACCCCTCCTCTCTCACAATCCCCCCCCCCCCCCCCAACGCCCCCTTTTTCTAACCCCCGACACTTTTCATTCGCTTTTTGACTCTCAGTACCTCCTTTTGTCCTGCGTTCTTTTGGGCGCTCTGACTCTGGAGCGCAGCTCGCCGCCGTGGCGTACGTTTGCATGTGTGAGTCTGCGTCCGAACGTTTGTGTGCATGACAATGACGCTTTGTCTCCTTCATACAAGAGAGCTTTTTTACCCAATATGTGTTGGGATTTGGAGACAGCAGGGCCTCTTCTTTAAGTCAGAGTGTGACAGCTTGCAAATATGCACTACTCCCACACACACACACACACACACACACACACACGCGCGCGCGCGGTTGCTATTTATTATATAGAATATCCCACATATAGTACACCGGTGCTGACTTGGTGCTTAATAAAGGCTACAGAATGCAACGGTTCACCAGGAAACCCAAAACCCAACATCCCAAAATCTCCTCCTGTAGACGTCCAACACTATTTGGAGGAAACCCAGGAACCCCAGGAAATGTAGATGCTCCATGCAAATGTATCCCTGTGACAAAGAAGTGTGCTTAAATGTATTGGAAAACGACTTTTTGTGCACTTAAAAACGATACTTTATATAAAGTGCAGATAAAATATTATCATTAGAATTAAAGACCACTCAAGTGAACTTAAGCAGAGTGCACTTCAATGGCAATATTTCTCTCAACAACGCACGTGTGCTAATGCTAACGCTTTAAATCGCTATAGCGCTTTAAAGAAGTGCACTCGTTTCCTGAAGCACTGATTTCATGTCCAAAATGATTTAGGATACTGTTTACATTTCATTCACACTTAAGTGTATCATTAACTGACATTAAAGTAGTGAAAGTACGTATAAAGAGGCAACAAAGTCCCGCTTAAGTGGTTTAAAAATGAAATCAACAAAAGTTGCATTCGATATAAATTTCATCCCCGATCTATTTAAAATGATTTACGACTAAAATGCACTTAAGTGGCAAAAACAATACAATTAATTCATGCTTTTGTTTCACAAGCGAAACCAAAAGCAGCACAAAGCATGAAGAGGAAATACTCTTGTAAATGTTTGAAATAATCAGGACACTAAACGCAACTTTTCACTATTTACTATATTTACACACTTTTAATTGGCAGATTTCGGAAACTCAGTGCAACAATAAATATTTAATGATTAAAAAAAATTCATTTTACCCAGAAAGTAAAAAGAAAAGGCGAAACAATGTGTGTCACTTTGAGGATTTTAAATTCAACATATAATTTGGACAAAATACAAGCAATAAACGCGCATTTATTTATTTATTTTTATCCTTTATAGTTGCTCTTGTATTATATACTTTTATTTTTTGGATTTGAAATATATAAAAATGTACGTGATGCATTTGAACAACTTTAAACATGCAACTTTATGCATGACCATCTTCCTCTTCTTATTATTATTATTCAAATACAGTTGAAGTAATGAAGATAAAAAAGACATGATATGCACTTTATCCTGATTTAACCCGCTCATGCTATTATATAATTTCTGCCCGTTTCAGCAGCTGCTCCAGCTGATCGCTCTTTATGGCCCCCTGCAATCTGCCCTACAGCTGCTACAATATTAACTGGTTACCCCCCCCCTTTATTAAACACAGGACTCGTCTCTGTCTTCCTTCGTCCAGTCGTCTTCTTCTTCTTCTTTTTTTGCAGCTCCACACTGTATCTCTTTCTCTCGGGCGATTTCGCAAGCTAAACAGAGGCATTGTTTTTGGCCTGAGAGATGCCGTAAAAAGCAGACTTTGTTCTGTTTGGTCTTGATGAGCTCTCTCTCTCTCTCTCTCTCTCTCTCTCTACCTCTCTCTCTCTACCTCTCTCTCTCTCTCTCTCACACACACTCTTTCTCTCTGTCTGAACAGCAGATGGTTAATGATTCATCGACTGGATTGGTGTGCAGCACACACACACGCTCGTGTCAGTGTGCAGTTACTGTGGACGTGATAGTCAGCATGGTGTGTGTGTGTGTGTGTGTGTGTGTGTGTGTGTGCATGCTGATGAGCATGTTGGTGAGAGGAGTAATTTGTTTGTGCAATGCTAATGCTCTCAGAACAATTGGGAGAATATTAATCAAGCTATTTTTATGAATCGTTATCGTCTCAGAGCGTTTTTATTGAAAGAATGCGCCTTTTTTTTTTTTTTTTTACTCCCCATGAATATTCATGTCTTTGCTTTAAATCCACAATTCTATTTTCCAGGTTTCTGGAGTTTTGGAGGCATCAGTTCTCGTGTAGGTTTATCAGGACACACACAGTTTATACCTGTATTTATTTATAAGAAAAGCGATAAAAACAATAACGCATTTAAAATGAATAAACAGTATAAACAGTAAGTGCGGTGGGAGGAGAGAGATCAGTGGTTAAGGACTTGACCTCTTGACCGATAGATAACAGGTTCGAATCCCACCACAGCCACAACCACAACCAAGCTGCTGAGAGTGGGCCCTTGAGAAAGGCCCTTAAGCCTGAATTTCCTTAGTTTGTATGGGCATCTGCCAAATGCAGTAAAATGTAAAATGTGCTGTACGTATGGAACATGGTGGTTAATCCGTGTGTGGATGGTGGGAGGAGGAGGAAGGAGGCATGACATGGTTATTACACTCGTTCGCTGCGTTCTGCGTTCGTGGACAGGATTGTTCGTATCGGAGAAAGTTCGTAAAGTGTGGAGGGTCTGAAATCACTTAAAGTTATGCATTTTTCGTCAGAAGAAGGTGGTGGAAAGCGTTCCATACTTCCATACCATGTGATTCCACGTCACCTGCCCAACCCCTGCACCCAAATCTGCTCTGGGATGAACAAGAAATCTCCTGCAGGTGCGGCAGAGGTGTGAGGTGGAAACAGAAGGTTTTCTATTTATCTACGCTTCAAAATATTCCTCTCGCACAGGAATTTTCTCTCGCACCGGATCTCCATCTGCAGGACGAAGCGCGGTGTAGGTCGCGAGAGTGAGATCGTTGTTTTCATTCAGGGGTTGAAGGTCCCACTGAAGGTGTTCCTGATCTCCGGCGTCTGTCTCGCTTGCAGATTTGCAGGTACGTCTGGCTGTAAACGAAGAGCACCATTTAGACGCGACCCTTTCCGACACACGCCTCGTGTTTCAGACGAACGTTTGGAGGAACCAGGATTTGTGGAATGAAAATCTTAATAGCGTTACTTTAGCGAATTCCTTCGATTAGGAAGGAAAAAAGGAACGTGACTTTATCCCTCTTCTGCACGATCTTTATATAATATTTATGCACGCTCAGCTAATTGTGCTCGTTTGCCCAGTGTGAGCATTTTTTGGGTCTTTCTTTAATCGAGTGTAGCGACATGAAACTGCGAGTCTCGGAGAGAAAGGCGAGTCGTTAATTCACACAATACAATTCACTGCATGTTTCACTGCAACTTTCACGGCATTTTCAGTTACAGTGACGCATGTAAAACCTGACTGCTGTTCTGCTGCTCTGCCTGTGGGGCGGAAACGATCTTCGCCTATCTCCTTCCTGCTGCTTACAATAAGAGGAAGTGAGGGGCTCAGAGCAATGCCACTAACTGTGTGTGTGTGTGTGTGTGTTGTTCATTTCAGTTGCAAGAAATTGTCGGGACGCTGAAAGACTCACGGCAAAAAGCTTCTTCAATAACACTTAAATGATGTTAGTCAGCTTTCTTTCATCCCTGAAAAGCAGAATCAAGATACAAGAATAAAGATAGTCGCATACCAAAGCACCCCCCCCCCCCCCCCCAAAAAAAGCCCCCCCCCCCCCCACCGCAAACCCCCCCCCCCCCCCCACCCCCAAGGCTACAGTTTACTGCTGGGTTCAGTGGATAAGCAGATGGAGCTTAAGGCCCAAACCCAGCAGGATGCAGAAGATCCAGATCAGTGCAGGCTGATAACTGATCCTAGATCAGGATTCAAGCTGCTGAAATCTTGTCTTCCTGTTTCATAAAAACCGGAATTTGGACTAGATCGCATTTGAGGCGCGTCCTGCACGTATCAGAGCAAGTTGAGATAATTGCGAGGCATCGGATCCTGCGTCTGCGCGGACAAATTCGTTTTTAATCGTATATCGATTTTAACGACATTCGTCGTCTCAAAGCAGCTTTACACAGTAAAAATGCAAAGGATTGTTCTGTGTAAAGTTTTTTTTTTCCATATGAGCGAGCGGAAAACTCCCTGAGATGAAATCAAGGGAGAATCCTTGACGAGGTGATCGCACCGCCGCCTCGGGTCCGATGAGTTTTGGGATCCGTAGGAGGTGGATGAGAGACATCCGGCCTGGAAGAGATCGCCGCCCAGAGGAGATCCGTACAGAAGCTGTTTCATTTGCAGAACTACGAGATACCTAAAATAAGATGTTGGGGCTGTGCTGCTGTGCGTACAGGTGCTGCTGAAACACGTGCACTTGTGAAATTATGCGCTCCTGTTTCTGTTACAGAAGTGAAAACCAAAACCTGAACAAGCGTGACTTTGGGGACATTCACACGGAGAGCAAAGAAGACAACGATATTTAAAAATGACTGGATGAAATCATATTTATACCATTACACTCAGAAATGGCCGATGACGTGTGTGTGTGTGTGTGTGTGTGTGTGTGTGTGTGTCATCCTGGAAAAACCAGTCATAGTGGATATTTTTATCTATATATATATATATATATATATATATATATATATATATATATATATATATATATATATATATATATATACACATGCATGTTTTTGGACCGGGGAGGAAAACGGAGAACCCGGAGAAAAAACCCCTGAGGCACGGGGAGAACATGCACAAACTCCACACACACACATGGCCGAGACGGGAATCGAACCCTGACCCTGGAGGTGTGAGGGCTAACGACCCCACTAAACCACCGTGTCCCCCTATGCTAATAATAATAATAATAATAATAATAATAATAATAATAATAATAATAATAATGCAATTAACTTGTGATATTTAGAACAGATCATTTATTCATTTGATGCCTGTGAGATTTACGTGATACACACCTGAGTCTCTCCTGAACATCAAAGCTTTATTTTTATTATAGAGACTGAATT
>JACRUU010000021.1:11798202-11820702 GCA_030449085.1 Kryptopterus vitreolus
GGGCTGAGCATCACACATTTATATGAAATGGATTAAAGATGAGTGTCATATTATACACTCGTTACGGGTCCTGAGAAGAGCATGACGTCTGGGCATGTGGATCTATGTCGCCTTTAGAGTAACAAGTTGTACACACACACACACACACACAAACACACACACACAAACACACACACATGAATGTATGTCGTACTATCTCTGTGTGATAAACCTAAACCACAGACAAATGTCCCCACAATGTTCAAACAGGCAAATATAAACATTCTTAATACTTTTGGTCCCAACTATGATACTAAAACATGTCTTCGTACACACACACACACACACACACACACACACACACATATCCTCCATGAGAAAACGAATACGTCTGTAGGATATGTACAGAAATTTTTAAAAACAATTTAAAATAAATGACAATTTAATATATAATTGAAATCTTTAAATAAATAAATATAAAAATATTGCTTTGGGTTCGGTTCTTAATTACATCTTAAACCAATTGAAAAACCATGTTTACAAATAATGTTAAAATGTGACAATTCTTTTATCCACTGTTTGCACATTTTTTTCCCCAAAACTCCAAAGACGCTCCGGAATCGCTCCAACCAACTTCGAACATAGTGTAGGGAAAAAAAATCCAGGCTCGCATCGCATCATGCAGGAAGTCTGATCACCATTAATTAGACTTGGTGCTGATAAAACATTAATGTGTTTGGCAAACGCTGCTGTTTTTCCCGCCCGAGCTTTCCATGCCTGCCATTCCACACACGTTCCGCTTGTCTGCTTCCCTCTCGTCACGTCCGTGCTTCATTTTGTGACGGCTTTCCTGCAAAACTTCCACATCATGTCGAATCCTCTGTTTTTAAGCAGCGCGAAACGGATAACGACCCTTATTTTATGTATTTATTTATTTATTTTGCGGAATTTGTATGCATTGAGAAAGCAGAAGATGAAACACAGCGCTCTCGGGGGGGGGGGGCTGGGGGGGTCGGGGGGGAATGCAGTAGGAGTGGCGCTCGTCTAATTCTCAGCTTTTCTCAAACCCTTAAACATTCCAAGCTGTACAGATTGTGACCTTCCCCCCCGGGGTCTCCATGGAGACGGTGTTGTGAAGCCGGCTGTTCCTAAGCAGCAGCGTGATCAGCGTGACTCAGCGAGAAAGTGAAACAGACAGAAAGAGTTGCATATTGATCTCCGTCGTCTTCTCTGCTTTGTTGCATGAAATCTATTATTGCTCTTAATTGGTCGTTGCACTTTTCCAGAACCTGCATTTAATCCCATTCATTCTGGTCAAGATGCTCCACTCCTGATCACTGGGAATACTGGGAAAGACCTCACCTTGAATGGGAGACGTATTCACTGATATTCACCGATACACCAATTCTGGGAAAGGATTCCCTCTGAATCGCTCTCCGTATCTGGAAAGTCAGACAAAAGCTCAAACAAACATGAAGTGATACACATGGGCCACGCCACCATCAAGAATCTCTTTGTGCTACACAAACGTTCAGGAGTTCCACCAAGGTCCAGGAGAACTCCTGCACACAGCCGTGACCTCCACAACCACAGTCGTCACCCAAAACCTGATAAGGGACCTTCTCAGAAGAATGGTGAGGTCCCCGCAAATCTCTCATATTGGAGGATTATCTTATTAACGAAAATTTTGGACACCTCAAACTAGAGTTGGGAAGATCGGACCATTTTAGTGACTCTTTGAATCTTGTTTATTTACATGGACTTTTTTTTTAATTACTTCTTTACCTTTAATCATTGAATCTTTGGGAGTCACATGACAAAAGAACAAACGACTGGGACCAGACGACTCATAAGACATAATGCACTACAGTATATAATAAATGAACGTACGACTCGAGCCAGAAGAGTTTATAATTCTGTACGTAACCGATGGAGAACGTGCGACGCTTTTGCTCATGTAGAAAGCGGAGAAAACACTATTTGACGTTATTCATCCTTCTGAGTCACATTAAACACTGGTTCAAAACAAATGAATCGTTCATGAACGACTCATCACTAATTTAAACATGCTTCATTGTATTCAGGACATTTTTGCCCCAGATTCCAAATACAGTTTATTCCAAATATGGTGTCCCACTTTTTCTCAACAATACATTTTTCACTGCCGGACATCAAACTGTTCCAGATCATCTTACGCCGTCTCTCTCCACACCGGTCATCCCAAAACAGGAGGAGTGTTTGGTGAGAAATAAGAATTCTGCAATGAATTTTGCATTTACTTTTCGATAGATAGATAGATAGATAGATAGATAGATAGATAGATAGATAGATAGATAGATAGAGATAGATAGATAGACGGGCGGACGGACGGACAGACAGACAGACAGATATATAGATAGATAGACAAACAGACAGACAGATAAATAGATATATAGATAGATAGATAGATAGATAGACAGACAGATTAGAGATAGATGATCGATTAGATAGATAGATCGATAGATAGATAGATAGATAGATAGATAGATAGATAGATAGATAGATAGATAGATAGATAGATAGATAGATAGATAGATAGATAGATAGATTAGGTAACTAACTTCTTTTGTATTTCTTTCTTTATATTTTTTTTATTAATAAATGGTCCGCAGAAATGTGTTATGTACACAGTATATAATCCAAATTCCTGTATAAATATATTATATATATATATATATATATATATATATATCATCATGGCAGGGCAATTCGACCTGGGAGAGAATTCTGCTGATCTATTAAAATATTGTTTTAGCTGTAAAGAGATAATGGAGTTTGTAAAGTCATCAAAATCAAACATGTGCTGATATTGACAATAATGTGATCCATATTGTTTATTTATGTACTTATTTATGTTTCACCAACACCAACATCGTCCAGAGAATGTATTGCTCGGCCTGATTTTCTGTACTGTGATGATTGCCTCAGAATATCATTTACGTTTAGACGTTCATTTTTTCAAAGCATCTAAATATATATATATATATATATATATATATATATATATATATATATATATAATGACCAGGCCATTTTTTTTAACTAGTAAAAGTAAGAATCTCTAGCGACTCCTCGAACGCAACACGTCCTGCATAAATACCCGACACCAAAACATTAATAAGCGCTGGCACCCAGGGGACGCTATCAATCCGTCTCATTAGCTGTGATCATGAGGCGTTCTCCAGCTGGACACTTACCAAGCGTAATAAAATATTGACCCTGGGCCTCGTCGCACGTTTCTGATCCTTCTGAAAGTCAACCAGCGAGGTTCCTGGCACCTCGGAGAAAAAGCTGCCTTCCTGCCTGCCCTCCTGAGGCGAGTGTGGGCCCGCGAGGGAACAGCACTGGTATTTATAGAAATCTCCTTCATCAGAGTGACCTGCGAATGTTAGAAAAACACCCAGCCGTGCCAGACTCTATCATGTGCAAAACAAGACATTCAGAAATAGAGCTGCCACACACCCGAGCGTGCGCTGCTTATGGAGCTGGAACGCCGTGGGAATTTTATATGGATAGATGTATCGCTTTAGCCGACCTGCAGAGAGCAACGCTGTGTGTTTAATAGAACAGACACTACACAGGGGCATTATGACCTTTTCCATATATGGACATGAGAATGAATAGTGATTTATTGTTGCTGCGTATTCTTCGTGTGAACGCGTTTCATACAGGAAGAGGAATAAAAGTCATTAGGAATTTGTGTGTTCTGTGATTAGAAGGAAACTTCAAACAGCCATTCGTGTGTCTGAAGAGGAAACAATTCCTTATATGGAAACTTACATCACACTGACATGACATGACGTTTGTGTCAATGCAAATACTTTATAATGTGTTTACTGGAGGACAGACGTCTGAACTTTGTATATATATATATATATATATATATATAGGGAAGTCTATTATCATAAAATATATAAATCATAATAAATATAAATATGATGCAGTCAATACATTCTTGATGATTAATTGTGTTATCAATTGTGTGATTAGTTGTATGACTAGTTGTGTGATTAGTTGTGTGATTAGTTGTATGATTAGTTGTGTGATTAGTTGTGTGATTAGTTGTGTGATTAGTTGTATGATTAGTTGTAGTTGTGTGATTAGTTGTGTGATTAGTTGTGTGATTAGTTGTGTGATTAGTTGTGTGATTAGTTGTATGATTAGTTGTGTGATTAGTTGTGTGATTAGTTGTATGATTAGTTGTGTGATTAGTTGTGTGATTAGTTGTGCATTGTATGATTAGTTGTGTGATTAGTTGTGTGATTATTGCTTCGTTGTGTGATTACTTCGTTGTTGTGTGCTGCCGTTAGTTGTGTGATTAGTTGTGTGATTAGTTGTTTGTGATTAGTTGTGTGATTAGTTGTGCTTGTTGTCTGCTTTTGTGCTGCGTTGTCTGTGATTCGTTGTGTGATTAGTTGTGTGATTAGTTCGTGTGATTAGTCCTGTGTGATGCTAGTTGGTGTCTGTTGTTTCGTTGTTGAGCGCGGTGTTTAGGGTGTTGTGTGATTACTGGCGTGCGGTGTTGCGGTGTTGATGTCAGCGGGTCCTTGGCGCTGTTGGGGGGCGTGTGTTAGTTCTGGGTTGCGGGTGTGGTGTGTTGCTGTTGGAGGGTTTGGGGGTTGGCCGCTGTTGACGGGTGTTGGGTGTGCTGGTGTTGCGGGTGTTGTTGAGGGTGTTGAGGGTGTTGAGGGTGTGGATGGTGTTGAGGGTGTGTTGAGGGTGTGGATGGTGTTGAGGGTGTTGAGGGTGTTGATGGTGTTGACGGTGTTGACGGGTTGACGGTGTTGACGGTGTTGACGGTGTTGACGGTGTTGACGGTGTTGAGGGTGTTGACGGTGTTGACGGTGTTGACGGTGTTGACGGTGTTGACGGTGTTGACGGTGTTGACGGTGTTGACGGTGTTGACGGTGTTGACGGTGTTGACGGTGTTGACGGTGTTGACGGTGTTGACGGTGTTGACGGTGTTGACGGTGTTGACGGTGTTGACGGTGTTGACGGTGTTGACGGTGTTGACGGTGTTGAGGGTGTTGACGGTGTTGAGGGGTGTGGTGTTGATGGTGTTGAGACGGTGTTGACGGTGTTGATGGTGTGTTGAGGGTGTTGACGGTGTTGACGGTGTTTGAGGGTGTTCAGGGTGTATTTAATATTTAAATTAAATCATGCCCATAATATATATATATATATATATATATATATATATATATATATATATATATATATATATATATGTAAATATATCTTTTCAATAATTAGGCCCCACCCACTTGTTGGATGGACAGCTAAGCTCCTCCTCCTCCTGTATTGCAGCACCATGACTTTCAGTTCAAGGTTTTGTGAAGATACTCCCAGGTCACTTTATATAAACAATAGGAGATAATAAACCAAACGTCCTTGAGGAGTGCAGTGTAGAGATTGTGGAAGAAAAAGGAGGTGAGTGATGAAGTTGTTGTGGAGAAAAATCACGCAGCTGCTGAGAAAAACATTTTATAGTTGTTTTTTTTTAAGAAAGAAAAGGAAGAAAACTCTGCGGTGAAGTGGAGATTTATATGGTGGGGTAGAATGTGCTTGTCTCGGCACATCTCGGGGAGTCGACTTGGGGCTCGGGCTGAGGAAGAGCATCTCAGGTTGCCTGGCATGGACGGGGTGGGGGATGGTGTGTGTGTGTGTGTGTGTGTGTGTGTGTGTGATGGAGAAGAGAAGAAAGAGAGACAGAAGTAGAGGTCTAACGGCTCTTTCTTCTTCTCTCCAGCAAAAAGAACCAGGGCTTCAGGGGGAGGGGCGCAGGAAGAAACACAAACACAGCAGGTGTGCTGCGAGTGTGTGTGCGTGTGACTGCATGCATGTACGTGTGTGTGTGTGTGTCTGTGTGCAGGTGTGTGTGTGTGTGACTGTGTGCATGTGTGTGTGTGTGTGTGTGTGTGTGACTGTGTGCATGTGTGTGTGTGTGTGACTGTGTGAATGTGTGTGTGTGTGTGCACTGTGTAGGTGTGTGTGTGTGTGTGTGTGTGTGCGTGTGTGTGTGGTGTGTGTGTGTGTGTGTGTGTGTGTGTGTGTATGGGTTTTGTGTGTGTGTGTGTGTGTGTGTGTGTGTGTGTGTGTGTGTGTGTGTGTGTGTGTGTGTGTGTGTGTGTGTGTGTGTGTGTGTGTGTGTGTGTGTGTGTTTGTGTGTGTGTGTATCCGCTGCATTGTATTTGTTTTGTTCACTTCTGTCCTGAAATCATTCGGACATTCCTCCTCCTCGTTACCTCTCTTTAACATCCCCCTCTTTTTCCTGCACCCTTTTTTTCATCTGCCACTTATTCTAGCTCTACATCAAAGAGAGAGATAGAGAGAGAAAGAAAGAAAGAGAGAGAGAAAGAGAGAGAGAGCAGGAAAAGACATTGCACTTTGTACCCGATGTTCCCAGTGTTCACACCATGTGGCTAACACCCTGACCCTTTGTCTCTCTCTCTCTCTCTCTCTCTCTCTCTCTCTCTCTCTCACACACACACTCTGTCTATCTTCTTTCAGTCTATCATTACTCATCTTTTTCCTCTGCCATTTTTCTTTTACAAAAGAAAAATTCGATTCTGCTCCTTTTGTTCCCGTTGTGTTTTCGATCCCTTATTCGTTACATGCTTCTTCCTTTTTTTTCTCCCTCCGTCATGATATTTTATCTTTCTTTCCATTGTTTTTCTGTCCTCCGTCTCGGAAACGAGCAGCACTTTCGGGATGATTTACTCGATGTCACGTTCAACTTGAAGCATGTGACCTGTTCTTATCATTTTTCAACATGTTCCAGCTTTTACAGATAAAAACAAAAAAGATGATTGTTTTCTTTAAAAAAAAAAACATGGATGAACGAGTATTGCAGGTCATCGGTGAAGAGGACGGAGCGACAGAGTCACCAAACCACTGAACCCATCTGAGACAGACAGACAGACAGACAGATAGACAGATAGATAGATTGATAGATAGATAGATAGATAGATAGATAGATAGATAGATAGATAGATAGATAGATAGATTAAAACATTGGATCCTGGATTGGAGTTTTCAATCCCAGGAACCACCAAGCTGCCATTGCTGGGCCCCTGAGTAAGGCCCCTGACCCACAGTCAGTCTGTATTAGGTTATTTTAGGTTATCTTCTGATTTTTAATTCTGATAGATCACAATCTAAAGTCACAATTTTAAATCCCAGGACCACCAAGATGGGCCCCTGAGGAAGGCCCCTGATCCTCATAAGGGTATTTGCCAAGTACTGTAAATGTAGGTAGATTTTTGATAGGTTGTACTAGGTTATCTTCTGAATTCTGATAGATAGATAGATAGATAGATAGATAGATAGATAGCCATTTCTGGGCCCTGAAATGAGGCCCCTTATCCATCAGTTGCTCCAATGAGATCACAGTAATTCACCATGAATGTGATTGCGGGAACAGGAAAACCGGGCACGAAAGAGAAACGGCACCAGTCCAGGCACACACACACACACACACACACACACACACACACACACACACACACACACACACATTCCCACCTGGGGGGATTTTCAGTCTCTCCAATCCACCTACAGGAATGTGTTTAGGGGGGCCGGAGGAACCTTGAAGAAACCCAATGGAAATGAAGAAGAATCCTGACAGACTCCGGTTTAAACCCGGGAGATGTTCGGTGTGGATCTCCTGTGGTTCAGGACGTTCACGGACCAACGTTAGCACTAAATAAACAACCAGCAGTTTTATTTACAGCATTTGGCAGACGCCCTTATCCAGAGCGACTTACAAATCAGCATTAAAGGGCCTTGCTCAAGGGCCCACTGGGGGCAGGTTTTTGGTGGAGGTGGTGGTGGTGGTGGTGAGATTTGAACCTGCAATCTTCTGGTCCAGAGCCCGATACCACTGAGCACTGACCTGTCTGAGTTACAAATCTACAAGTCGTTGGACTTCATATTTACTGGTCTTTATCATCTGGCAGAAAACAAAGTGGAGGCTGAAAGCAACCCCCACTTTCACCAGTTCACTTCTGAAGGACAGTTGAGAGAAAGAAGAAAAGAGAGAGCGAGAGAGAGCGAGAGAGAGAGAGAGAGTGCAAACAAACGACAGGGTGGGGAGAAACACATTCCTCCAGCGCTATGAATAGCTAATGGGATCCCGCAGTGTAGGCCTCGGATGCTTGGAAACGAGCGGAGAGAAAGTCGAGATGCAACACGGCGTTGCTTTGAGGTCGGAATGATGGAGGTTGAGTTTGTAAGTGCGGCGGTTTTGCGGTCCGTGCGAGCAAACAACGGATAAGTGCCAGAAAACATCTGGGCACGAAACATCTGGGAACGAAAGTGTTTTATTGCAGAATAACAATAATAATAATAAGAATAATAATAGAAATAAAAAATACTAATTCAGGATGTTCGTTAATAGGATTAAAAGTGCTGCTGTGAACTTAAGTGTGAGGTCAGAGCTCTGGCTGGATCCAGTTTTGCAGGCCGGCCTCGTGGAGGAGGGTTAATGACCACCAAATGGAAGCAGTGAAGCAAAACATGGCTTTAACAACACAAGATGCCGGAATCTATTCGCCCCCTCGTTTGTTTTTCTCTCCCCCTCTCTCTCTCTCTCTCTCTCTCTCTCGTTCGCTCTAACTAGCCTTTGATGGTTGTGTTTCTCTTTTCAGTCTCTTTTCTGCACACATGTACACACCTGCGTCTCCACACACACACACACACACACACACACACGCCGGTTATCTGCAATAACAGGTGGCGACTCCTCCCTAATGCTGATAAACACCAGGAGAAACAAAAGAGAAGGAGGAGAAAACAGAGAGAGATAGAGCTTTTTGTACACAGCTGACTGCGCACAGCCCGGTGCAGGAGATACAGCAGGATTCCGGGCTTCCAGGCTTCCATGTTGGTTCAGGTTGAAGACAGCAAACATTCGAATGGAGTTAGATGAAACATCTGCCCATGATAAAGTTACAGCAGATGCACGCAGGATCTATTGTTCATTACTCAAAACAACAAGAAAAAAAAACCTCTTCACGTGTAGTTTTTCTGTCGGCATTTAAACAGGATTTTCCAGCCGCGGGCAAAACTCGTCCGACGTGTACTGCCAAGGTGTTTGTGTACATTCCGATTTCGACTCGAGTTCTTCGTCACGACTAATCGGTCAGTTCACAAGTTCAGATCAGAAATAGAGACGACTAAACAATTGCAACTAATCGCTCACGTGATTCATACGATTCATACGATTCGCAAAACCCATGTGATTCATACGATTCATACGATTCACAAAACTCATTTGATTCATACAATTCACAAAACTCATGTGATTCATACAATTCATACGATTCACAAAACTCATGTGATTCATACAATGCATATGATTCATAAAACTCATGTGATTCATAAGATTCACAAAACTCATGTGATTCATGCAATTCATACGATTCATACAATTCATGTGATTTATACGATTCAATGGGATTTCTACAATTCATATGATTCAAGTGATTCATGTGATTCATAAAATTCATACAATTTATACGATTCATACAATTCATGTGATTCCTACAATGTTTGGACTTTTCTGGTCGAACCCCAAAGATTTCATGAGCGTAAAGTATTTATGAGCGATATTTAATAGTAGGAACGTCAGGAGCTGTAGGTAGAACATGTATATCGCCGTGCTGCGTGTCATGCGAGGCAGCTTTGGGTGGGTCCCGAGTGTGTGCATGCCAAACACAAGTTTTAACACACAAGCAAACAGCTGTAAAAATATTTGCATGATCTTCCTTTATAAAATATCCAAAACAGTGCGGATCTCTGAGGATCTCTGAGGATCTCTGAGGATCTCCTGCTGAGATCTTCCAACTGAGATTGGTGTTGTTTCTTTAGAGGACTTGGATTGGGCTTTAATTGGGCATAAGACTGGCACAACACAGTGTGAGATAGTGTGAGATAGTATGAGATAGTTCGTGGTACATTGTAGGAGTGGGAGAGAACAGAACAGGAGATATGAGAGAGAGACAGTAGGACGGGGAGTATGAAGTCCTAACTAAACATGGGAGGAACAGGAGATTTTGTTCTAAAGAGATTGCTGGTGTGTCTGTAAGTATAGGTGTGTGTGTGTGTGTGTGTGTGTGTGTGTGTGTGTGTGTGTGTGTGTGTGTGTGTGTGTGTGTGTGTGTGTGTGTGTGTGTGTGTGTGTGTGTGTGTGTGTGTGTGTGTGTGTGTGTGTTGTGTGTGTGTATGTGTGTGTGTGTATGGAGGTGCCTACAAAGGGTGGGGTTGATGTTTCTCTCAACCACAATACTGTATTTAAATGGGTTTATTCTTCCTTTATGTTTCACACTGCTTTTATTTTTCTACACAGTGACGAAGTTACAAATAAACAAAAACATTTATTTGCTGGTATTACATTAATCCTGTGCCCCAAAGGCCCTCATTTACACTTTTACCACATGCTGATCAAACCGTAGGGAAAAAAAAACAAAATATATGGGTATTTAAAGAAAGAGGCGAACAGAGGTGCAGTTTTATAGATAGACAGACAGACAGACAGATAGATAGATAGATAGATAGATGGATGGATGGATGGATGGATGGGCGGGCGGACGGACAGACAGACAGACAGACAGACAGACAGACAGACAGATAGAAGAATCATGTCTCGTTAAATTTAATGCAATGCCATGTCGGGTCTGAGGCTTTAGCAGACTCCTAAAATGGACAGATGAAGAAATGAATGAGTAAAGTAAAGTCTTTTAAAGTATTTTTTTATTTGATAAGAGTGAGTTTTTTCCCGCTGGAAGTTGAGCATTTACTAATTAGCTTTTCTCATTTTGCGACGGTAAATTAGATGTCTAACTGCGTTAGTCTATAAATTATTAATGAAAGGCGTCTCGGAGACGCGTTCCTGCGCCGTCTGGCTTTGAGCAACGCGTCTAGAACACAGTTTTGAAGCAAACTTCATGGCTTGAAGCTCCGTCAGGGCCAGATACGCCGGGTTTCAACAGCTTTGTGCAACCGTGTCTGTCGTTGCTTAATTTTTAGGTTATAGGGCAGTTCGCTTGGCTTTGATCTGCTTCTTGCTCAAACCATTCGACAAATAAATATCTTTGAAAAACTGCCTGTTTGATGATTTTTGTAAATGCTGAATATCGCCGTGGTGTATAAATATAAATGGATGTTGTCTTTTGTATTGCTCATGTTTTCTGTTCTGCCCTAGAAAAGAGCAGCACAATACAAGCTGTGCAAGATAGTGTGTGTGTGTGTGTGTGTGTGTGAGAGGGAGAGTTCTTTACATTCCTCAAGAGTATGAGCAAACAGAGTTATTTGGCACAGCCAGGAGAATTGTCCCGTGTGTGTGTGCGTGTGTATGTGTGTGTGTGTGTGTGTGTGTGTGTGTGTGTGGTGTGTGTGCGTGTGTGTGTGTGTGTGTGTGTGTGTGTGTGTGTGAGTGTGTGTGTGTGTATTGCCTGGACTGGCTAAGTGCTGCGTGAAAGCAATATGGCTGGCGCAACGTCATTAGCACATGCTTGGTGCCAGCAGGCCTCTGTCTCAGGGGTTCTTTCTCCCTCCACGCGAGCAGACGAATCTCCACTCTTTTTCTTTTCAAATGCTAAATAAGTCACTAACACGAGGCAAATGGTTGCAGCCTGAGCAATTCCTGGCGGATGAAGCTCTGAAACCTGTATTTATCCATTTTGTTTGGAGGATAATTCTTTCAAATGTCAACACGGTTGATGGAAAGTTCAACAAAGTCACTTTTGATGACTTTGGCTTCCACAAACTTCCTCACTACAGATTTATTTCATGATATACATTTCATACACGGAGTTTAATATATTTACGGAGTTTTTTTCCACACATGATAAATGGAGTTTGTATGGCGTCTTGTATTTGGGGGTTTGTATTGGAGCCGTAACACGAGTGTTCTGGTGTTCTTTTATAGCACAATAACACTCTGAGACGATGATGTCCACACTAATACATTTATTTCTTTTGCATTTTTTGAAAACGCATATTTTTCTATCTACATATTTCAGCATCGTTACACCGAAACGGCATTACAAAAAAAAACAACATCTATTGCACATTTGCACACATTTTAACATCGCCACACACACCGTCTGTTATAAATATTGTATAAATGTTTACTCTATTTTCTTTTTTACATGCTGCATGGTCGTAATAAGAGTTTCATTGCATGTCGATCTCTGTATGTATGTGTAAGTGACAAACGGAATATATTCGATTTAAAAAGGCACGTTTTTGTTCGTTGCCGTGGCGTTTTGCCGAGGCGGAGCGTAAACGAAACGAGGCGGAATACAGGGGCGTGAGCGTTTCCATACATTTCATTGTGGATGAGCAAATTTAAGAATTGTAGATGAAAATGTCATTATCAGATGATTAGTAGATGTTTTTGGAGATCTATGATGTCATTTTATTTTTACTGCTTTAAAACCTACATCAGGGTGAATCAAGAAAAGATATCTTTCAAGAACAAAGAATTGAAATCTTGGAATGTGTTTTTTTGTTGTTGTTGTTGTTGTTGTTGTTGTTTTTGGAGAAAGGATCTCATCCACCATTGTAGATAATGAAGAAGGAAAGGAAGGAAAGAGTTTCTGGGGGAACGTGTTGTACGTGCCGACGCTGCACGTACGTCCAATCGGGTCCTCGGTGCGGTGATTAAAAAAGACGAACCAATCACAAGCTGGGGCTGGGCGTGGCTTGTGTAAACCCCGCCCACGCCCCGCCTTCCCTTCCACCCACCCAACCCCTCTCTGTGTTCCGCTCTAGAGATATAATCGCAGAGTTGACCCAGAAAGCGATCTCCCGGATCAGGGATCGACACGCACAGAACCGACACCGCGCTCCTGCTTGGAATACCACGGACACGGCAAAGGACACGCTATAACGCGACTTTACAGGAGCGACTTTACACTGGTACGTGTGTGTGTGTGTGTGTGTGGATCACAGTGCTGATGCATGCGTCTTTATAGAATGAAACGCGTTCACACCACTTCATTAGAATAAACAGTGTTGCGCCAAGAAATACAATTTATCTGCATTGTATAATAAAGATCAAAGTCGCCTTCGTGATTAGAAGATCGGTGTGTGCGCGCGTTAAATACTCCTTAATAATCATTCTGCATTATTATTATTATTATTATTATTAATAATATTAATATAAATATAATGCCGCACTTTTTTTTCACAGATCCGTGTGAGAGTAAAAGGCTTTCGGTTTCTAGGACATGTTTAACACGAGGCTTTATAATAATGCTAATAGTAATGGTGATAGTAGTGATGGGGTGAAAGTTAGTGAGCAGGAGATCTTGTGTCGAGCAAAGGACAAAGAAATTCTGCAGTTTTTTTTCCCCCTTGCAGGGATCGAGCAGGTCTCCTGTCTCAGCACATTACAGCAAGATCACTGACACGCCGAGCGTAGATTGTGTAACCACCAGCTTCTGTAATAATGACTGATTCATGCAACATTTTCCAGGAAGGACAAATTAATAGTGACATCATATGCTTTAGGTCATCCTACTGATATCTGTGTTGTTATTTTGATCAAGGATAAAGAATAAGTGTATTTCTGCTTGGTAGGATCGAAAGAAGTTCAATGCTTTTATTCAAATCCGGTCGTTTGTGTTTACAACCCCGTCGACCAGGCTTTGTTTGCTGAGCACTTTGTCTAGGGATGGGGCCGATGTTAGTTTTGATGTTCCCGGAGGCTCGGGTCTGCATTGTTTTCTCGGCACAGCACTTGCACTCTAAACACCTCGGCTTTGTCTCTGCCGCTCGCTCGTTTACCGAAGCCTTTTAAAGGGGAGGACGAGTGTCAGACAGGAGTCGGGCCTGTCCGGGGCGAATACTTTTGAGCGCACTAGTGAATATAAAAGGAAAGAAAAAGCGGCGAATCATTGAGATGTCTTTCAGGTGTGTCAGGAATCTTTTCCTCCTTGTTGACATTCCTGTCATATCTTTGCAGCATCACTTCCAAACCATGGCCGATCACATGATGATGCCCATGAGTCACGGGTTCCGCATGGGCATGAACGGTCACCCTCAGCATATGGGCCAGCCGGGGATGCGTACCCTCCCGAGCGGCCAGCTGATGCACTATAACAGAGGGCCGCAAGGATCCTTGGAGGCGGCCATGAGGCAGCGGGCCGGCATGGGGCCCATGATGAACGGACAGATGGGGAACGGGCATCATCATCAACATCATCAGATGCAGTCGGGTAACATGATGTACGGAGGCGCGAACCAGCAAGCGGGGCCGCAGCACCCCCAAGCGCAGCACCACATGCACCCGCAGAGCCAGGCGCCGCAGCAGCAGCAGCACCCGCAGCAGTACATGAGCGGAGGAGGTCTGAGCACGTCTCAGCAGCTTATGGCCAGTATGCACCTGCAGAAACTCAACACCCAGTACCACGGCCTCCCTCTTGGCCCCGGCAACGGACATCACATGGTGCCCAGCGGTCCCTACCGGATGGCTCCGAACCAACTGGCAGGCATGCAGATGGGCATGGGGGGGCCGGCGCTGGGCCTCAACGTGATGGATACGGACTTGATTGACGAGGAAGTTCTCACATCTCTCGTCCTCGAGCTGGGCTTGGACAGGGTACAGGAGCTTCCCGAACTCTCGCTGGGTCAGAACGAATTCGATTTCTTCTCAGACTTTGTGTGCAAGCAGCAGCCGAGTACCGTCAGCTGCTGAGGGAAGCCATCGGAACCGGGTTTCACTTCATATCTGCTCCGAGCAGTCGTACGGGATACGGGGAGCCACACATACTGGTCTGAAGCCAGAGTGACTTTGCTATATATATATATATATAGAGATATATATATATTTGCTATATATATATATATATATATATATATATATATATATATATATATATATATATATATATAGTAGTACACTCTGACCTGATTTGTTGGCGAACAAGAAGAAAGAAATGATCACTGCTCTTTTAAGAGCTGAACTCTTAAAAATCTTTTTGTAAAAGTGTGTATGTTTGTTTTTGTTTTTTTTGGGGGGGAGGTAGCAGCCCCAATTTTTGTATATCAATCCCCTGGGGTGACGATGTAGCTCAGTCAGACCAGGGGGCTGAATGTGACTTATTATTATTATTATTATTATCCCTGATTAGTGCATAGAGCCTAAATTGCATCCCTGGAGGCATCCCTGGCATTTAGAAATATATTTATAAGAATCACCAAAAAAAAAAAAAACCCTGGAGAATCATATTCTGCTTTATATATATATATATATATATATATATATATATATATATATATATATATATATATATATATATATATATATATATATATAAAAAAGAAAAAAAACGCAAGCTCTCAGAGGCTTGTTATGAGAAGAAAAGTTTGAGTATTTTTGCATATTGAAGGCTGGAACTTCAAGACCGACTCCGACTGACTTTTCCTTCGTTCCCGAGACGTTTAAAAGCGCGGGATCGGCACGGCGGAGCTGTTACGTTACGCGGCGCCACGTCGCTCGCTTTCTCGCGTCAGACCGCCATCGGTTAGCGTAAACATCACACGTTTTTTTTTTCATCCCAGACGACGGATGCTCGTAACGCTCGTGCTACTTCACCCCGAACGGAAACCGAATCACCTGGCGTTCACTGTAGGCTGTCTCTTTATGCTTCTAGAGATGGCCAGAAACAGCTTGGAAAGCACTGGAATGTCTTATTAGCTTTCTGTCGTTTACTGCTGAACCTGCGCCCTGCTGGACCGTAAAAACAAGCAGCGGTAATTTCTCCACTTCAACACCAAAAAACCCCAAACAAATAAGAGTTACGCCTAAAATCGCGCTCATATTTTTTATTTCTAAGAACGAGATGTCAATCTGAAATGTACGTCATGCACCCGTACGGCCAGTAGATGTCACTATACTGTGAATAAGTGTGACAATGCAGTGCCACTGTGCTAACGTCCCTCAAAGCAACGTACCGCTCGGTGATCTCTCGTAGCAAGTAGATGAGGACAACGTTATATTCCACCGCAATACGTTTTTTTCCCCCGAATGTTCTTAGATTGCAGGTTATCTCATGGTACCAAGTCTCTCAGTATATAAGCTTACATTACAGGTTCATCACTTTTAAGTGTTTTTTTCTACACACACACACACGTTTATATGCACGCTTCTTCTTAATGGAGGTGGGATTCGCTCCGGTGGCTTCGTAATTACAAGCAAATGTACAAATTTCTGCATTGTTGGTTTGTTAGTGAAGAATGCAGGTTTTTTCCCGACCCCATGACGAGGTTATGGTGTTTCTTTATCTCCCGCTGGGGCAAAACTTGATTCTAGTCCATTAAAACTCGCACGAATGACGCACAAGGTCAAAAATCTCCCGTTTTTTTATACGTCTCTCAAATCAAACGCCGATACAAAAACAATCCAGCGCGGATTTCGTACTGTAGCACGCTAGCCGAGCGAGATATAATAACGTTCGGAAAAACGAACCCGGCCAAATGTATTTTGCGAATCGAACCGTCGCAGGTTTTTTTTCCCCGGATCGTTCAGTCACATTGTTGTACCTTAAAACTACTTTCGCATCTGTCTAGACTCCAGACGTACGAGTTTGTTGTGCTTTGTACGTGGAATTCCTGGCTTTTTTTTTTCCCCCGTCCAGAACTCTCTCTCACTCCCAGAAATGCTTTTTAAAAAATGTTGTTGATTCTTGAAAAAAAAATGTATTTATTTTCACTGATAATAAAATATTTATTTAATGAAGTGACACGATTCTAACGTCTTACATTTACACAACTACGGGAAAGTATGTAGGGTCTGGTGTTAAGAATGTAAAAAAAAAAAATATATATATATATATATATATATATATATATATATATATATAAAATTTAATTTAATTATAGAATCTACAGAAAGCTTTTGGAGTTAAAAAGTTAAATAAAATTGATCAAATTCATTACAGGATGTTTGTTTGAACTATTCAGGGGTAAATAATTGTAAATATAAAGAAAAGCTTTTGAGTACACGAATAACGCTGCTTACATACTGTACAACTGTACAAGACAATCTCCAGTGTGTGTGTGTGTGTGTGTGTGTGTGTGTGTGTGCGCTGATAACGTGTTAGATTATATAATGAGGATCCGTGACCTGTGCTCCAAGTAAATGATTATTCCCTGCTTACGTAATATTATGTCTAGAGAACACACAGTAATACTACAGTGTTAATGCAGACATTTAATGAAGCCCTTTATAAACACTGTTGGTGCAATTCTTTTAGGTTGTGTGTGTGTGTGTGTGTGTGTGTGTGTGTGTGTGTGTGTGTGTGTGTGTGTGCATTGTTAAAAAGAAAAAACAAAGAGTTTTTTATGAATTTATTTTGCAGTAGAATAATACTGTATTTGGGTTTTTAAAGGTCCTGGTCATAAAGTTCTCCCACATGTCTCTTTGTAAATGTCAAGGACACGCCCTTTATCAAAAAAAGTAGACGTTCCCAAAGCCGATGACTTGCTTCTGCCGACTGGCCCGCGGGACGTTGTTATGTCTGAAACAGAACAGATGTAAGCTGGAAGCGTACGGAAGTCAACAGGAAGCTGACAAACACATCGCTCACGGGTTTCATAATCGAGTCTTTTCTAAGGCAGAGAAATGTGCTTATAAACGCTTATAACATCCAGGTGAAAAAGCTATACCGCCGTACAAACCGCCGTACGAGTGGAAGGTGCGGAACGCTGAGTCGGCGTTTTATTCTCTCAGTAGTGAACTTTGCGGCATTGCTTTGGGGCGTGTAATCGCTCGGTGCGTATCGGAGGCGAGTCCTGATTGGTGCTACTGTATAACAGCACGTCGCTCGCGTATCCATAGCGCTAATCCGTGTCTGAGAGCAGCGTAGTCTGTAATCATATCCTTAAAGTAGAGTAATAATCACCTCCATTCATACCTGACACACAAACACACACACACACACACACACACACACACAACAGCTTAGTGTCGTTGTCTTATCCGGGTTAATAAATAAGCCCTGATGATACTCAAAAACCTGCAATTAACTAATAACGATAAACCACACAAACATGCCGTCGACCTCCGATAACCCCAAACCGGCAGACCAGACTTGTTTAGTGACTTCTATGAAGAGTCACTCCTTCTCCTCCTCCTCCTCCTGACCCACCCTGTCTTCTAGACATCTAGACCTGCCTCTCTCTCTCTCTCTCTCTCTCTCTCTCTCTCTCTCTCTGCGCAGACTAAACCAGGGCTTTACGTGTCTGTACAGGAAAATAACAAAACCAGACATGAACAACATCACCTGAATTATTATTACATTTTCCATACAGGTGCAGATTCAATAATATAAACTGGACACGGTGGTTTAGTGTTTAGTACGTTCGCCTCACACCACCAGGGTCCGGGTTCGATTCCCAGTCTCGGCCATGTGGTGGTGTTTGCATGTTCTGCATTTTCTCCCCGTGTCTCAAGGGGTTTTTTTTTTTCTCCGGGTTTCTCCAGTTCCTCCCCCGGTCCAAAAACATGCACGGTAGGTTGATTGGCACCTTGGAAAATGTTTGTCCCTAGTTGTATGAATGTGTGTGTGTGTGTGTGTGTGTGTGTGTTGTCCTGTGATGGGTTGGCATTCCATCCAGGGTGTATCCTGCCTTAATGCCCATAGACGCCTGAGATAGACACAGACTCCCCGTGACCCGAGGGAAGATCGGATAAAGCGCTAGAAGATGAATGATATATATATATATATATATATATATATATATATATATATATATAATATATATATATATATATATAGATATATATATAATAATATATATATAACATGGTTTAACCTAAATTCAAGCTAATGGCTAATGGGACCAATTTTTTAGTGCATGAATAATGCAGTGCACATTTATTAGTGTAAAAATATAACTAAATTAATATAAAACAGGCTTAAAAATATAATATAATATTAATATAAAAAGGATTTAAATCCTTCAACGCAACACATGTTTGTTCACAATGTCCTTCCCTAAAAAAAGAACTAAACTGGACTGAGAAATTTTATTTTAATCAATAAACTAAATTAAAGTCTCAAATGGAGCCCCGAAATCCACCGTGACACATGGGTCCGGCCAATTAACAGCGTCCGTGTAGAAACGTAGAAATGTCAGTGTCCATGTGGAAAGTTACGTTTTCGGTGTCCTGATGATAATAAAACACGTATTTGTCCATTCACATGTTATTTAGAGAATTAAACACGCGTAAAGGAAACAAATGTACAATGACGATTTATGGCGATTTATGTAAATATAGATAAATGATATTAAAACTGTGATTATTATGTAATTCATGTATAAATTCCGAATATCCCAATATGTACATCCCATATGTCCCAAAGCGAAATTCCATCCGTATGGGATTCTTCCCCAAAGTTCCTTTTTTCGGGATGAATGTGAACATATATATATAGATATATATATATATCTAGTATATATATATATATATATATATATATATATAATATAAGATGTATATAAAATGTGATATTCCGAGTTAATTGGTCGACGATCTCATCACTTTAAAATCCAGGCCCGAGAATAATTGTCGAGGCATGACATTAAAAAAATGACAGCAGCTGTTTGGAAAGATAACACGATAAATAAAAAAGCGATATAACAGGCCGTGCGGGATGAAAAGCTGCTCCATAAGCGCCTGAATAATGATGGAGGGTACAGCGGTGACATTTTTGTTCAATTAAATTCATTGTGGAATTAATTAGGCTTCTACATGCGCCATTCATGCAGCAACATGCTGACAAAACACAAGACTCCTGTTAGACGTTTATGTTCCTGCACGCCGTCATTCGTACTGCGAATCTACATACAGCGCTGTTGGTGTTTCTTTACGTTAGTTAATTAATTAGTCTTTTTAAAGGTTTTTATTTTTATTTTATTTTTTAAAGGTTTAAGCTTTGTTGTTTGACGTTAAATTCTGATCCACAGAATTGTAATGTATGTACATTATAATATTTATATTAATGCTCCGCCCTCGTTAGTAGTTTATTTCTAGATGCAAATGAATCTACGACGCATTTTCACATGAATACAATTTTTATACCACGCATGCCCAAGGTTTGTAGTTTTTTCAGTCAAATTGAACCTAAGAATGACTCTAAAGTGAGGCGGGAGATCAGTGGTTAAGACATTGGCCTCCTGACCGGAAGATCGCAGGTTCAAATCCCGTCGCTTCCCCTAGCGGGCCCTTGATCAACCCTCAAATGCTCACTTGTAAGTCACTCTGGATAAAGGTGCCAAATTCTGTACATTTAATTGTCATTTTAAATCTAAAGGTGATTTCAGATATCACTTACAGATACATTTATATATATATATATATATATATACCTATATATATATATATGATATATATATATATATAATATATTATATAAAATGACCTTTAAGACTTTACCCCTTTTTGTATTGTGTTCAATTGTGTTTTCTGCTACCTTTAAATAGTTTTATTAAATATGAATGTATTTTACTTGAAGCCTTCGTATTTAAAGGATACGCCCTTGAAAAGCTCTTGACCGGGTGATCGTCTCCGAACGAACTTTTGACTTTTAAATAAGGAAAGGTTTCGGTGATTGCATTTTTTACAGGAAAAAAGTTTTTGTGGAGACAAACAAAACAATTCATACAATTATACCTTTTACATCTTTAATAATATATATCAGAAAAAATATTACAATAAAAGCAGTCACATGTGCAGTCGCGGTGATTTCGGGACGTGACCCCATGACGCACCGGACACCTTTTAATAGCCACTCGTAATTCAGACCCGGATGTTGCTGATCGGTTCTGTGTGTGTTTTTTTGTTTCCTCGGAATGCTACTTTTTTTTTGCATTATAAGGAGACGGGAATGTCGCTCCTCCTCCCTCTCTTGTCTTTTTGGAGGCCGAAGAGGCTTTGCACGGAAAGCAAGGCTGGACTTCAGCCATCTCTCCAGTGTTTCCATGATTTGCATGGCTATCTCCACGTCACAGCACCACAATGGGTCAGACATGCGTCAGCACACACACACACACACACACACACACACACACACACACACACACACACATATACACACACACTTTTCCCTCCCCCAGCACTCCACTCCTCCCTCAGGCTCCAATAACAATCTGCATCCCAAAGGATTGATTCTCTCTCTCTCTCTTTATATACACATATACACACACACACACACACACACACACAAACATATATATATATATACAAATACTGTTCTTTCTCTTTCTCTCTGATGAAGAGCGCCCCCCCCCCCCCCCCCACACCACACTCTGGTTCACATGAGAACAGGAACGAAGTTAAAGCTGTCGCCATCAACCCCCCCCCCCCCCTTCCCCCCGAAAAACAAGACTTAAGCCGTACGCACGAGCGAGCACGGACGACTAAACAAACGAGTGCACATGACAACAGACAGGCATGTGGGAATCACACATTCCATAAATATCTTCAGAATGTTCTAATGTCAAATAACGGCTGTGTATGATCCTCTAAACATGATCTTATTTACACAATGTATAATTAACTCTGCGTATGTTGTGTGTATGAGTCCTTAACCCGCGGTGCTCCAGGGGGCGCTGTTTCATGTCTGATCCTGCGCTCGGACCCCAGTGCCCAAAAAAAAAGATATGCGATTGAAACAATTTCTCTGTGCTGTTTATGTGATAAATAACAACTATGTTATTTGTTTATTTGTATTTGTACAGTATGATGTCATAATGTTTCTCAGCTACACCGAAATCCAGCAATTAAAAGCGTCCGTGTGGAAACACCGCAAACTTCTTCACATTTTACATACAATATTTCAAATAACGGTAAAAAATATAACGCTGCTTAAAAAAATATAGAGCGTCGATGTGGCGTTCCGACTGCGGCGTTCCGACTACGGCGTTCCGACTGCGGCGTGGAAACCGATCGCGACGCCATCAAGGCTTTCGTCAGCGTTCGTTTACGCAGGCACAATTCGCGAGGGCGTGAGTCATTCCGGTTAAGTGGCGTACATTGTCTCCGAAATAAACGCTTCCCCTGAAACAAAATAAGTGTGTGATTCAAATTCATGCTTAGTCAGAGAGAGAGAGGGGTGTGCGAGTGTGTGTGTGTGTGTGTGTGTGTGTGTGTGTAGTAGACATTCAGGAGCTGTAGGGCTAACTAAAATGGGATCGTGAGTGGAATTGTGTGTGGTGTGTGTGTGTGTGTGTGTGTGTGTGTGTGTGTGTGTGTGTGTGTGTGTGTGTGTGTGTGTATGTGTATATTATCCACTTTTGTCATGCAGTGCGTCATTACAGTCCGTGAGTGATTATTATCCTGCACTCCACACAATCCTTGGCCCGTGACGTCATTTCTCTGTAAATGTTATTGTACGATTTACGATGTACGAAAGCATATATAGGAAACATACATCCTATATACATACATACATTTACATTGTTATGAAT
>JACRUU010000021.1:11828202-11876710 GCA_030449085.1 Kryptopterus vitreolus
GTGTGTCTCTGTGTGTGTGTGTGTGTCTCTCCATATGCTGTGTGTCTGTGTGTGTGTGTGTCTCTCCCTCTGTGTGTGTGTGTGTCTCTCCCTCTGTGTGTGTGTGTGTGTGTCTCTTGTGTGGTGTGTGTTCTCCCTCTGTGTGTGTGTGTCTCTCCCTCTGTGTGTGTTCCCTCTGGTGTGTGTCTCTCCCTCTGTGTGTGTGTTCTCCCTCTGTGTGTGTCTCTCCCTATGTGTGTGTGTGTGTGTGTGTGTGTGTGTGTGTGTCTCCTGTGTATGTGTCTCTGTGTGTGTGTGTGTCTCTCTGGTGTGTGTGTGTGTGTGTGTGTCTCCCTCTGTGTGTGTGTGTCTCTCCCTCTGTGTGTGTGTGTGTCTCCCTCTGTGTGTGTGTGTGTCTCCCTCTGTGTGTGTGTGTGTGTGTCTATCTTGTGTGTGTGTGTGTGTGGTCTCTCATCCTCTGTTGGTGGGTGGTCTCCTCTGTCTGTGTGTGTGGTCTCCCTCCCTGTGTGTGTGTGTGTGTGTATCCCTCTGTGTGTGTCTCTCTCTGTGTGTGTGTCTCTCTCCTCTGTGTGTGTGGTGGTGTGTCTCTCCCTGTGTGTGTGTGTACTCTCTCTGTGTGTGTGTGGTGTGTGTGTGTCTCCCTGGTGTGTGTGTGTGTCTCTTGTGTGTGTGGTGTGTAGCTCTCCCTATGTGTGTGTGTGTGTGTGTCTCTATGTGTGTGTGTGTGTCTCTCTGTCCCTGTGTGTGTCTCTCTCCCTGTGTGTGTCTCTCTCTGGTGTGTGTGTGTGTCTCTCCCTGTGTGTGTGTGTGTGTGTGTGTGTGTGTGTGTGTGTCATGCGTGTCTCCCTGTGTGTGTGTGTGTGTGTGTGTGTGTGTGTGTGTGTGTGTGTGTGTGTGTGTGTGTGTGTGTGTGTGTGTGTCGTGTACTCACTCTCTTGAAAATGTGTGTGACACTCTCCTTTGGGTTATGTTCATCAGTGTGTGTGTGTCACTCTCCTGGAGGGTGTGTGTGTGTGTGTGTGTGTGTGTGTGTGTGTGTGTGGGGTGCGCCATGGTGTCCTGTAATGTTGTTGTGTTTGTTGTTTAGTGGTTCCGCACATCACCGATGCCATCCAGGAGTGGGTGATGAAACAGGCTAAGATCCCTGTAGATGATGACGGTGTGGAGCCTCAAGTGTGTGTGATCGAGGTCAGACTGAAACCCTGCCAGATGTGTTCTATAATGAGCTGTATGTCTCCTTTACACGCTTTAAGAGTGTGTGTGTGTGTGTAGTTGGGAGGTACAGTCGGAGATATTGAGAGTATGCCTTTCATCGAGGCCTTCAGGCAATTCCAGTTTAAAGTCAAGAAGGAGAATTTCTGTAACATCCACGTCAGTCTCGTTCCTCAGGTGAGTGTTTAGTGTGAGTAAATATTTATAAGGTAAATATTAATAAGGTAAATATATAATAAGGTAAATATTTGTGTGCTGTTTAGCCGAGTGCGACAGGAGAGCAGAAGACCAAACCCACACAGAACAGCGTGAGGGAGCTGCGAGGACTCGGACTTTCTCCAGACCTGGTACAGAGGTTTCACACGGTCTCGTTATACACCTTAAACATCTGTTTACATTTTCGGTTCGGGAAGAAAATAAAGGAGCTACAGCAGAGATTTATTTTTCAGATCATGTGCCGCTGTTGTACTCCGCTGGAGAACTCGGTCAAGGAGAAGATCTCCATGTTCTGTCACGTGGAACCCGGACAGGTCCGATTCGACCCGCTTAGAAATTGTGTTCGACGTCGAATTTCATGCAGATAATATAATATAATTATTATAAATGTATATTATTATGCATATATTATTATGGTAAATATAATTGGGGTTGATTTCCCCTAATAATTATTGCTATTATGACTCTCTTCTAAAATCTGCAGCACCAGGTCTGTCCACAAGGTGGCAGTAGTTTATAAATTCAATTATAATAAAAAAAAGTGACAAAATGTACCTTTTTAAAAATGCATTTTATTTTAAATATTTCAATGAATTGTGTTTTAATTAATAAAAAAAAACATTGTTTTAATTAACTAACCATAAAAGCGACTTTGTTATTAATGGTACGCGTTAATGTCTTTATTAAAGGTCATTTGCGTCCATGACGTTTCGTCGATCTACAGAGTGCCGCTGCTGCTGGAGGAGCAGGGCGTCGTCAACTACTTCTGCCGTAGACTCGATCTGCCAATCGAGGGCAGACCCAGAAAGATGCTCGCTAAATGGAAAGAGATGTCCGACAGGTGTGTGTGTGTGTGTGTGTGTGTGTGTGTGTGTGTGTGTGTTATACGTCTCTCAGCCTCGTGTCCTGACGTTCCTTGTGTGTGTGTGTCTCAGGTCAGACAGACTGTTGGAGACTTGCTCTATCGCTCTGGTTGGAAAGTACACAAAGTTCTCCGACTCGTACGCTTCAGTCATCAAAGCCCTGGAGCACTCGGCCCTCGCCATCAGCCATAAATTAGAGGTTAAAGTAAGTAAATCGCTCCAAACAGGACGAACTGCAGCGTACGCTCCGTCTCTTAAATTCCGCCTTTCACCCCCCCCCCCCCTCTCTCTCTCTCTCTCTCTCTCTCTCTCTCTCTCTCTCTCTCTCTCTCTCTCTCTCTCTCTCTCTCTCTCTCTCTCTCTCTCTCTGTCTAGTATATCGATTCTGCAGATTTGGAACCTTCTACTCTGCAGGAAGAGCCTGTGAAATACCACGAAGCCTGGCAGAAGCTGTGCAGTGCGGAGTGAGTGATCACAAAATGCATCATTTATCACACCGGAAGATGATTGTGATACGATACCTCGATTAGATATCACGATACCGATACCAAAACGATACTATTACGATCATGCTTTTTGTTTTTATTTATTATTATTACGAACACCTGATGTTTGCTGTCTGCTGAACAACGTAGAATTTTACTTTCACACTTAAAATACAAATTAATGATCAGGAAAAATACAATCAGCAAACACCGCCCCCTATAGTTCACGAAGTACAACATTAATGTCCACGGTCTTATGTCATTGGAGTTTGAAGGGGTCGTGTGATTTTTCAAAGGACAAATGAAATAAATGTTCTTCAGTCCAGATTACAACACAAAAGGCCGCGAACATGTAAATAGAAATTAATTGGATATTATTTATATGAACTCAAATGGACAGTTTTAGACTCACTGTTTTTCCTCATATAAATATATTGTAGACGGGCCACGGTGGTTTAGCGGTTAGCACGTTCGCCTCACACCACCAGGGTCCGGGTTCGATTCCCGTCTCGGCCATGTGTGTGTGGAGTTTGTACATGTTCTCCCCGTGCCTCAGGGGGTTTTTCTCCGGGTTCTCCGGTTTCCTCCCCCGGTCCAAAAACATGCACATTAGGTTGATTGGCACCTTGGAAAATTGTCCCTAGTGTGTGAATGTGTGTGTGTGTGTGTGTGTGTGTGATGGGTTGGCATTCCATCCAGGGTGTATCCTGCCTTAATGCCCATAGATGCCTGAGATAGACACAGACTCCCCGTGACCCGAGGGAATAAAGCGGTAGAAGATGAATGAATGAATGAATGAATGGATGGATGAAATATATTGTATTGTGTATAATTCTGGAATAATATTGTGGCGTCTCTGGGGATGTTTTTATGTTTAGTCTAATCATGTGAATTATAACCTGTGATTTTAATGGATTTTTTTCTGTAAATTTATCATTTGCTCGCAGTGGGATTTTGGTTCCGGGCGGTTTTGGAGTCCGAGGAACCGAAGGCAAGATTCAGGCCATCAGCTGGGCGCGTAAACAGAAGAAACCCTTTTTAGGTAAGAACAAAGGGGGGGGGGTTTATTCATACAGAGTCTGTTTGGATTTGGGCTGTACGTAATATCTTGGTGGTTAAAGGCATCGGACTTTGGATCTGAAGGTTGTGAGTTCAAATCCCAGGCATTTTTTGATGCGAGATGTGAGACGTGTGTGTCGGTTTCAGGTGTGTGTTTGGGAATGCAGCTTGCGGTTTGCGAGTTCGCCAGGAACACGCTGGGCTGGGCCGGTACGTCCGAGCACTTTTGATCTCCTTGACATTTCCTTTTCGCGTGCTCGGAGCGTTCTTTAACTCGCGCCTTCCATTTCTTTTAAACAGACGCCAACTCCACCGAGTTTGACCCCGAAACCAAACACCCTGTGGTGAGTTTAATCGCTTCCATTCAGCACTGACTCTGTACAGATGAAGTGAACGGTGTGAACAGATCTGATTCTGGTGTTGTAGGTGATCGATATGCCCGAACACAACCCGGGGCAGATGGGAGGCACCATGAGGCTCGGACAGAGACGCACTATTTTCAAGAACAAGACCAGCATACTGAGTACGAGTGAAGATCCGATTATGTTTGTTTTTTATTATTGATATTGAGTTTAAAAAAAAAAAACATTAAAATGATTTTGCAGGAAAGCTTTACGGAGACGCCGACCACGTCGATGAAAGGCACAGACATCGCTTTGAAGTACGTCGCCTTCCTTCTGAATAAATATCCATCGTTATTTATTGATGTGTTTATTTATCGGATCGCGGTTCGCTGTACTGTAAACACCTTTCATGCATTCTTTTGTTAAGGGTATTATTCTGTGTTTGAAATGAAAGTAAAGTGTTAAGGGGGGTATATATAGGGTTTAAACGATAAACAATCAATCCCTATTTTTAATTATTTCAGTCCGTTGCCTCTAATTCAATATATTGTGGTGATCTCCACCATGACCATGCTCTCTCTCTCTCGTTTCCTCACATCACATGATCTCATGGATCAGACGGAGGGGGGGGGGGGGGGGGGGGGGGGTACTTCACGCACCCCATGAAGTGAGGTTTTTTTTTTTTCTCCGTTGTAATTTGCAGGTTAATCCCGAGCTGAAAGAGAGTTTGGAGGAGAAAGGTTTCCGCTTTGTGGGGCAGGACGTGGAGGGGGAGAGGATGGAGGTTATAGAGTTGGATGGTGAGTGAGATGATGTTTATACAGGAAGTGGCTGCACCGGTTTTGTTTTTTTCTCGATACGATCTGAGCGTTTCCGTTTCCGTGCAGAATTAATGCAAACTCGGCTTTATTTGCGAGCGCTCAGGTTTGGTGTTACAAATGGCAAAGATTTTATTATTTTAGTCTATTATTGAAAGTGTTCTCTGTATCTCTGTATTGAGAAACGCTCTCAAAGTAGCCGAAATGTTTGAATGCAGAAAAAAACACATTTGGCAGTGGGATTTATTTATTTACTATAGTATCCTGGTCCTCTGAGTTTTTATAAACGTTTACATTCCCCCCCCCTCCCCCCTCGTCTCTCAGATCATCCGTACTTTGTGGGTGTACAGTACCATCCCGAGTTCACATCCCGGCCGATAAAGCCGTCCCCTCCGTACTTCGGCTTGCTCCTGGCCGCAGCCGGAAAACTGCAGAGTTACCTGCAGAGAGGATGCCAGCTTTCACCACGGTATGGAACGAAAATCCACCTTCATTGTTCCTCATTGCACACGGAAAACTGTAACCACTTATTCAGGATAAACGTGATTCCCAAATCTCTCTCTCCATACAGAGACATGTACAGCGACCGCAGTGGGAGCAGTTCTCCAGATTCCGAGATTGCGGAGTTCAAACTTCCCTCCATCTCCCAGGACTGATCACATTCCGCAACCGTACGTCCAATTACACTTCAATCAGAATTAAACATAAATACATGACATATTGTGTTGTTTAATTAGGATACACGGAGTACAGTTTGGGTTGCCAGATCTGTATAATTATCAACCTGATAAACACTTGCTATATAAAAAAAATTTAAACCTGTATTTTTCCTGTTTGCAGGACGGCAGTATTCCAGGGATAAACAAAATGTTTGATAGTTTTGTGTTTTATTGGATTTGTATTTAAGCCTTTATTCTGGTGCATGTGTTGGGCCACTTTTAGATTCTTCACATTAATTCAGGTTTAAATGGTCAGGAAACAATAAGACCTGAATCATTTATACATGTAAATCTATCCAATCTGCATGTTTTCCCCTGTAAAGTTCCTGTTTTGCTTTTATGAAACACTTCATTCCTATCAATTGTGTTCTTTAATAAATGCCAAAATAAAGCTATTGTACCCAAAATGTGATTAATTCCACATCAGTAAAAGGTGAAAAGTTGTCTACAGTAAAAAAATTTAATGTTTTCCTATGATGGGCACAATTTTCACAAATGCATGTTTTGGCAGTAATAAATGGAAAGGGGAGGAGCAGTCAGGTACTCTTCCCCCCCCCCCCCAATCCATCACTAAAATTATATCAAATTTTGCTTTTCTTAAATATTTAACATACTAATAAAATGAAATTGTAGTGGTTGAATAGATTTAAGCAGGAACATGAGGTGTACACACAGCAGCCTAATGTAATGTAAAGTAAATAGATGTATAATTTCTTAACAGTGGATGAGGGTTAAAAGTTTGACAATGAAGTAAATAAATCTTGAAACTCCATTTCAACCCAGAAATTCAGTAACAACCACAAGATCATTTAAAAATGTTTTATTGCTGAAACATTACATGCATGGTGTGTATATACACACACACACACACAGCTTTTAAGTGATTTAAATCTTGTCAGTTATTTGATCCAGCAGGTACTTTTTCCTCCACATCTCCATCAGGTGAGATCTTTCACCACCACCGCATCCTGCACACAGAACAACAATCAGGTGTGCAATCCAACACTGCAGTCCAATAAGATCACAGCATGAGCCGATCTCAGTCCCATATCCGCAAGTTTCATCCAGCAGTCACAAATTATTCAAGGTTTTCATCCTTGGTCAGCTTTTTGGGACGATGATGTAGAAAAGGTACGTGATTTAAGCATACCTGCAGTACCGGGTTGTTTACGGGCCCGTGTCGGAGAACCACATGCCTTCCTGGATAAGACAAACAAAACACCAGGTTGATGAAAGTGTTCCGTAAATGTAGGGAAGTAGCGTAGCTGCAGAAAGCACGGGAAAGCCCGAGCAGCCTAAATCCACCCGTTAGTGTTGCACGTAGTTGGAGAACCGGTCTCACTGTTCAGAGCAGAGATCCTCAGAAATCGTGCGCTCTCATTTATTCACAAACATGGAAACGTACCTGGATCAGGGTGGACAAACGGCCATTTCAGCACCTAATGGGAGGAGATGAGAATTAACACTCGAATTATGGGATAGAAAAAGTCAATATAAAGTGGTTTAGATGCCGACTCAGGAATAATGAGGATTGATGAAGGTTTCATAACAGATGCACTCAGATAGGGCAAGTGGGTCATCACAGTCAGATCCAAAACATTCAAGGTCAAATAAAAGGACTTCCAGGTTACCTTTTATTTTATTTTAATAAACTCCGTCTGCAGGAACATCACACCATCACAGCAAGATTAACCCGCTCTCATCTGGAAAGGGGAAAAAAAAAAAACATTTCCAAGGTCAAATTTTAATCAGATTTAAATTCCAGCAGTATAAACACAACAGGAGCGTTTATATTGACTTCTAATTTAAATGTCCTTTTCCTTAATGTTGCTGAAGCAGCTATGTTAGCAGCCGCACAGCGACCGTCGGTAAAAGTGATTCATTTCGGCTTCTTTTTGATCGTCGCTTGCTATAAAAAGAAACAGCGACGCCTTCGATAAGAGCCGGAGAAAGGGGGGGGAATAAATAAATAAATACCTTAACAAATCCGCCCAAGAATTTCATCCGATTTCATTCATCTGTAAAAAAAGAAACTGGTCTGTATAAGTATTTTAGAATTAAAAGGAGGCGAAAGGCTTTTATTCATTTCATGGCTCAGTGTTAAAGACAATTCTCATAACTGTGTACTCAGATAGGGCAAGTAAGTAATCACTGCCAAATCATAATGTTCACAAATAATAAACTCAAATGTACCATGAAGCACGACGTTTCCTCGTCTCGAGCTCGCTGCGTCGACCCAGACATGATTTCCCTGGAACAGCAAGAAAATGCATTATTTATTTATTTATCCGCCAGTAAACATTAACCACTAAAAAAGATAAATCCTACATGCTGAAAAAATCTCCCTCTAGTAAACGCTGCAAGAATGTTTGAAATCCTACAGATATTAAATTGTCCTTTTCCTTTAATGTTGCTGAAGTGACTATGCAGCAGCCAATCAGCGACCGTCGGAAAAGTGATGATTTTGGCGTCTTTTTGATTGCTGCCTGCTACGAACAAACAGGAACACCTCCGATAAAGAGCCACACAACCAAAACTCGTCCATCAAACACCAAAAAATCATATATATATATATATATATATATATATATATATATATATATATATATATATAGTATATATATATATATATATATATATATATATATAAAGTACAAGACTTTATAACAAAGTGCTTCTGAAGATCTTAAGAATTAAAGAAAAAAAGAAATCAAATATAGATACACAATGAGAGTTGGATTAGGCAAGTTATTGGGGGGGGGGGGGGGGGGGGGGGGGCACGTGCTTCGAATTCCATGTGAATGTTTCACACCACCCAAACTGCAATCGATTATTTAAGATCTAATAAACACCAGTAGAACGTCGATTAATGTTGCAGGATCGAATAAATCTACACATTACATCTTTAGATCACTCACTACCATTCACATTATTAACCAGGGAATCCGAATCAGGACCTGAAAACACGCTTTTGCATGATCATGCATGTTATACACGTGCAAAAGCGTGCACGGGGCGTTATAAACACTTGCACGTGAGGATAATAAAATAGAGATCTGTCCGAGATCGCACGTGCATCTCTCGCGCACGTGATTGGATTTAAAAGAATCGATTACATTAAAGCACGATCAGAAGAAGGCGGATCACGCATGCGCAAAAGAAAAAAAAAACATTAATCCGTTGCTAATAATCAATACAGCGTTATCACGTGTCCCGAATATAAATATAACCCGCAGAGATTACGTCATTAAAGCGCGCGCGATGCCGCACGAGTGCATGTCACGTACCTTTACTCCAAGCGCGCGCAGGAAAGAGGAAGAGGAAACGCCGAGAACGGCTTTTTATATGCTCCGGCTCTGCACGCTGATTGGTGAGTGAGCTGAACCGTGTAGGATTGTGGGAAATGTAGTGTGAGTGACTGTAGGCAGTCGCATTAGGACTTGTGTATGTCTGATTATGATTGGAATGGATTGTGTGTGACGGGATTTTCCTCCAGCAGGGAATTTTGCACAGTGTTTATATGCTTATATGCTGCATTTAGTCTGTTTATTTAAATAGTAAAAGTAAACATCAATAAATATGTGTGAAATTTGAACAATTCACATTTACACAAATTTGGAACTCTGATGGTGCTTCATGCGTCTTTTAAATCTCAAAATCACATGCATTCATCACCACCACCACCACCATCATCATCACCACCATCATCACCACCACCACCACCATCACACAGCACATCACATCACCATCATCACCACCATCATCATCATCACCACCACCACCACCATCATCATCACAACCACCACCATCATCATCACCATCATCACCACACACCACCAGCAACACACCACACACCCACCAATCACCATCACCATCATCACCACCACCATCATCACCACCATCATCACCACCACCACCACCATCATCACAACCACCACCATCATCATCACCATCATCATCACAACAACCACCACCACCACCATCATCATCACCATCATCATCACCACCACCATCACACCACCATCATCACCAGCACCACAGCAGCACCACCACCACCACCACCATCATCACCACCAAACCACACCTGCAGCACCACCATAGCCACCAAGAGCAGCAGGCACAACCACCACCACCCCCATCATCACCATCATCATCATCAACATCATCATCACCATCATCAGCAGCACCATCAGCAGCATCATCATCACCATCACCAACACCACCACCACCACCACCACCATCATCACCACCACCACCACCATCACCACCACCACCATCATCATCACAACCACCACCACCATCACCACCATCATCATCACAACCACCACCACCATCACCACCACCATCATCAACACCACCACCATCAACCGACCAATAACTGACCATCAAACCCAAACTTATTGATTTATAGATAGATAGATGGATGGATGGGTGGGTGGAGGGAGGGAGGGATGGATGGAGGGATGGATGGATGGATGGATAGATAGATAGATAGATAGATAGATAGATAGATAGATAGATAGATAGATAGATAGATAGATAGATAGATAGATAGATAGATAGATAGATAGATAGATGGGGGATGGGTGGATAGATAGATAGATAGATAGATAGATGAATGGATGGATGGATGGAGGGAGGGGGGTTGATAGATAGATAGATAGATAGATAGATAGATAGATAGATAGATAGATAGATAGATAGATAGATAGATAGATAGATAGATAGATAGATAGAACGGTATTTATATGGATTGTGATGGTATCATTCAATTATTTCTCCTATATGTAGCAGCACCACCCACTAGTCCTGTATGGTACTGCGCATGTCTCGTCAAACGTATCGTCAAACCTGGTGGTACATTACAACCTCCACACCTGTAGATGGCACTTGTTTTGTTTGTTTATTTGTTTGTTTGGTTGGTTGGTTTTGCACTTTCCTGTAAACATTCTACTTTAGCACTCATTAAGCTAAAAGACATGGAACACATCTGGCAGGATCACTTCCGTTTAGCGTAAAAAGGGACGAACGTAAAGGGGGCAGTTTAGTGATCATCACTGCTGGTTTCAGTACCACGGACAGGGACAATCACCAGTGCAGAATCTCTCCTCATGATGACATTTTGATAGTTTGAGAGGTTTTATTTTTAAACCCTGGTGCTTTTTAATGTGCTTTTAATTGACACCAATTAAGAACTTTGAATGGGATTTATTCAGAATAAAAATACCAAAATATCCAAGAGTTTCTGAAGCATAATCACACGGGGATTCCAGTGCTGGTTTTCACGCGTCACAACAAATCACATAATCATCATCCGTTTGTGAGAAGTGTTTGGTGTTTAAGAGCAGGAAAACACTCAGATATACAGTGTGTTTGTAAAAGTGTCTATGGCGCAAATTTTGCGGATATCAAATGTTTCTTCATTTTGTTTTCCATTATGTTGATTTCATGTTGTTGAATTAGAATTTCTGGACCGCGAGATCTTGGAACATTTTTTCGTGTGTTCATTCAGGTGCAAAAGCTAGAAAAAGCATTCATTGGGGTTCACTGTACAGGACATCCGAGTTCTTCCACTCTAAACTTCACACGACACGTCTGGATGGAGCTGTACTACATACATCTATCTATCTGTCTGTCTGTCTGTCTGTCTGTCTATCTGTCTATCTATCTATCTATATGTCTGTCTATCTATCTATCTATCTATCTATATGTCTGTCTGTCTATCTATCTATCTATCTGTCTGTCTGTCTATCTATCTGTCTATCTGTCTGTCTATCTATCTATCTGTCTATCTATCTATCTATCTGTCTCTATCTATCTATCTATCTATCTGTCTATCTATATATCTATATGTCTGTCTATCTATCTATCTATCTATCTATCTATCTATCTATCTATCTATCTATCTATCTATCTATCTATCTATCTATCTATCTGTCTGTCTGTCTGTCTGTCTGTCTGTCTGTCTGTCTGTCTGTCTGTCTATCTATCTATCTATCTATCTATGTCTGTCTGTCTGTCTATCTATCTATCTATGTCTGTCTATCTATTGTCTGTCTGTCTGTCTGTCTGTCTATCTATCTATCTATCTATATGTCTGTCTGTCTGTCTGTCTGTCCATCCGTCCATCCATCCATCCATCCATCCATCTATCTATCTATCTATCTAAATAGTCTGATCAATGTGTGAAGGTTGGAGTGGAAGAACTTGGATGTCCTGTACAGTGAACCCCAATGAATGCTTTTCTTGCTTTTGCACCTGAATGAAGAAACAAAAAGGTCCAGAATTCTGTCGCAAAGAGTAAAATCTGAAAAATGTGGATTGAAATGTTGAAAAAGCACCAGATGTGAAGAACGCTTTTATTCACAATAACCATATCATGTATTTTTCAACGCTTTGGGCAGATGTGCCAGGACTTGTTATAATGGTTTATAGCACTAAGGTCATATCGGTGTGCTACGATCACACGCGCATCTCCTAAATCTTTATCGTTACATCACAGAGTTCTGGTTTCCTTCAAGCACAGTAATAATAAAAATGCATAAAAGGCGTAAAAGCGCAATGAGGCGATGAGGCGCATCGAGGACCACGTGACTGCATCGGCTCACGCACAAGCATACGCATACGCAAACGCACACACACACACGCACACACGCTCCATCCGCGCTCGCTTTGGCACGCGCCCGCTCGCCTTTATTTTTGTTTTTTGTTTGTTTGTTTTTGCCGTGGAGCCTCGCGCCGCGCCGCGTCCGTGCGCTCGGTTCGTTTTAGGCTCGCCATGAGATGGATATCCTCTGGCAGTACCAGTTCAGGATCATTCTGCTCGGCGACTCGACGGTCGGCAAGTCGTCGCTGCTCAAACGCTTCACCGACGGCGTGTACAGCGACGTGGCGGACCCCACGGTCGGCGTGGACTTCTACGCGCGGGCGGTCGACATCGAACCGGGGGTGAAGATCAAACTGCAGCTGTGGGACACCGCCGGACAGGAGAGATTCAGGTACGCGCACACACACACACACACACACACACACACACACACACACACACACACACACACACACACAGGCTTCCATCATAATAATATTTGATATTATTCTAATAAAGTATCGGCTTTATTCTTTTATAGAATATAAATCATCCTATCCGGTTTGTTCTCGCTGATACAATCGTCCTGTTTTTGTTTTTTTGTTTTTGTTTTTTTTGTTCATCTTCCTGCATAAACAGCGCCATAAACCACAACAACCTTATTTCAGTCTCGTCAGCTTTTTCCACGACAAGCGATCAAACCTCAAACCACCGAGTGTTTTTTTCCACCCGTTAACCCCGAAACCAAAAGCCCCGGCGCCCCTTCATCCCCCCCTCCCGTTATCTATGGCGGTGTCTACGCGGTGATTTATTTATTTATTTATGTATTTATTGACGCTCCCTGCTGACTAGATGCATGAAGCTATAAACAAACCATCTGCATGTTCCATATCCGTGTAGCTCATGGCCTGGTAACATCTTGTGAATTACACAAGCGTCTGTGCTCCTACAATCACTGACAGACCTGTCATTCCGAAGGTAGATCGGGATTCTTGCACGCCATGTTTTTTCTGGGATTTTTCTTGTATTACAGTATTTGAATAAAAGTGCACTAGATATGTGCACAGAATTAAATTGTGCGAAAAACAAACAAACAAACAAAAAAACACCCCCGGAAAAATAATGATCTCTTATCATTTAGCTGGTAGACCATCATAGGATGTTTTTTGTTTTTCGCACCATACTGAGTTATGAATTGACCAGATCCTTTATTCATTCATTCATATTTCTCTAGAAAGCACTTTACTCTGGACATGGTGGATTCCATGAACACTGCTAACGAGGCTGAAGAATTCATACCAGATCACAAATCAAATTGCTCGCGCACCGTGAACACAATTTCACACCTAGCGGCACATCATTATACACTCATTCAAACCAATAGGCATCATTTAGAATGAGAACTTCAAGGAGAATTTAGCATTTATTGAATTGAAACAACAACAGGGGCACGGTGGCGTAGTGGTTAGCACGTTCGCCTCACACCGCCAGGGTCCGGGTTCGATTCCCGTCTCGGCCATGTGTGTGTGGAGTTTGTGCATGTTCTCCCCGTGCCTCAGGGGGTTTTTCTCCGGGTTCTCCGGTTTCCTCCCCGGTCTAAAAAACATGCATGGTAGGTTGATTGGCACCTTGGAAAATTGTCCCTAGTGTATGAATGTGTGTGTGTGTGTGTGTGTGTGTGTGTGGTGTGTGTGCCCTGCGATGGGTTGGCATTCCATCCAGGGTGTATCCTGCCATTAATGCCCATAGACGCCTGAGATAGACACAGACTCCCCGTGACCCGAGGGAAGATCGGATAAAGCGCTAGAAGATGAATGAATGAATGATGAATTGAAACAACGGAAACCCCCCCCCCCCCCCCCCCCCCCCCCCCCCCCCCCCCCCCCCCCCCCCCCCACACACACACACACACACATACACATATATATACACATGCACCCATACCGATAACATGTCAATAACATTATCAAAGTCCTCCTGAGATCAATTTCACAATGAAAAATAGTATCAAATCTTTTGTATCGAAAATAAAACGACACGACATTTTGCGTCTGTTTTCAATCAGATCCATTACAACTTCCTACTACCGCAATTCGGTCGGCGGCCTGCTGGTGTTCGACCTGACCAACCGCAAGAGCTTCGAGCATGTGCGCGATTGGCACCGCGAAGTCACCGAGCACATCCTGCCCCACCACATGGTCTACATCCTGGTCGGACACAAGAGCGACCTGAGCCGAGAGCGCAGGGTCCGGCGCGACGAGGCCGAGCAGCTGGCGTCCGAGCTCGGCGTCCGCTACGTGGAAACGTCCGCCAAGTGCAACAGCAACGTGGAGCGAGCCTTCGAGCTGCTGGCGCGCGACATCTACGAGCTGATGAAGATGGGTGAGATCTCGGTGCGCGACGGCTGGGACGGCGTCAAAAGCGGCCTCACGGCGAAAGTCCTTTATCCGGCCGAGGAAGAGACAGAGAGAGAGAAGAGCTGCAACTGCTGACTGACTTGGAGTGCTCACCTTTAACCTCTCGCCCGTGTGTCAGTCGCTCGTCCTGTATTGCGAGTCAGGCTTTCTGTTCGTCCCTGCATTATCTGTCTGTCTTGAGATGTACGAATGTGTAAAATAAGGGCTTCAGGTCGGATAAACGTGACGAAGAGCAGTAAGATATCACAGGTTGACGTGGGGTTTGAGCTGGTTTTTGTCACACTGATGCGGAATGTAGTGTACTTTCTCTTAACCGACACACGTTCACCTTCACCTGTTCCACCAGTGTCACCCACGCATGAAGATACACGAGAACTTGCTCCATTTCGTGCAGATTGCATCATTCGAGAACGGGAGAGCGTCAGTGCGTCGCTGCGTCATTCCGTATTATCGTGAAAATACTGAAACTTATCATCAAACTGGAATTTCTATGAGTTTAGAACGAGTCTCGTGTTTATGGCTAAACGAATTCAAACGCCGATCGGTTTCTCTTCTCTCTGTCGTAGCTTGTGAACATTCCTACCGCAGTCATCACCGCGTCGTTCGTCTCGCCTACAACCACATGACCGCACGATTGCGCCGGTATATTCTGTACTCCTCATACCGTACCGTAGGTTCAGGATGGATTCTGTGTGCACTGACGGTCATGTAGGTCGGTCCGCTTGTCCTTTATTGACGGAGACAAATCTGATAAATACACAGTATTCGCCGTGACGGAAACCAGTCCAACGTCCGGTACGAATGTCCTCCGAGCCAGAAAGTGAGAATGCGCTAAATTCATCTATAAATCACTAATGTACATATCGTATAACTTTTCCGATGCAAATACTGAAGGTGCCATAAATCATCATCATCATCATCATCATCATCATCATCATCATCGTTGTATTCACTGCAAGTGTTCCAGTGCTGGAAAAACAATGATTTATGCTTTGATTTTGCTCGTTCTGAAAGCCTGATAGAAAATTCAGAATAATACATCAATAAATAAAAAGAATCCGGAAATAACGACTTTGAACTTTCCAGATCTTTTAATTTATGGCATGAACGCAGGTAATCTGATTCATGTGTCATTTAGCATTTTGTATTTCGGATCGGAAGGTCGTAAATTGAAATCCCAGCCGCGGCAAAAGTACATTGCCGCTGTCGGGCCCCTGAGAGAGGCCCTCAATTCTAAAACTGCTCAGTATCATAATTGAAGTGGATGTGGGTAAGTGCGTCTGCCAAATCCTTTAATGTAAATGCAAATCCATTAGACTGATTTATACGACGCTGAATTTCGCTCGATAATCCGCTTTTTCAATTCAATTTCATTGTTTGTGTCGAGCTTTTAACAGCTTTGCAGAAATAAATATATTCCTTCCTTTAAGCCAGTGGTGAGAGAAAAACTCGCCGAGACTTCATGAGGAAGAAACCTCGAGACTCAAAGATCGAGATCTCCAGATCGTCATCTTCATCACTGGATATTTCATTCTTATAACTCAGTCATTATTCGGATTAATGCACATTTCGTGGCAAGTCTTTGATTTTTAATTGATATATATTGTGGTCTTTAAGTACGTTTTTTTTAAACCTCTTTCACGGATTATTTTCCTTTATTTCCATCCACTTCTTTACGCTTTTAGTAACACAACATACCAGCATCACTACCAGATTTATTGGACATCTCAGGCTCTATCACAGCTCTCGTGTGTACACCAAACCGCTATCACACATGCCAATAAACAGACTTCTGTGCTAATGAATCGCAACGCACGCAACCTGCTGCTTCTTCTCTCAGCTGGGAATCTTCTGTGGGATCGATTCGACTGGAATATACTGGAATCTAGAATATACTCTTATGCTTGTCTTTCCCAACTCAAATATGGAAGTTGTTTATTCTGAACAAAGATGTCTAATCCGAGTTATCGACTATAATCCCGTTAACGGAGCTTCTAAACGCACAGCGACCGATCCCTACAGCGATCCCTACACCGATCCATATACAGATCCCTATACAGATCTCTACACCGATCCCTACACAGATCCCTATACAGATCCCTAACCAATTCCTATACAGATCCCTTGTTCCTCGTTTTAATGCTGACTCGTATTACTGACAGGGTTTCTTTTGTATAAAGATTTTATAACGTGGATTTGGGTGAGGGGACGTGAGATGTTTAGTAGCTGCACCATGGTGATGTGTGTAAGTGCGGTGGTTTGGTGATTGATGGACAGATGGAGGGAGATTTAGAAGGTTTGAAGAATCCTGATCACTGGTGAAAACGGACGAATAGAAATCTGTATTCTTACTCACATAAACTGATTTTATATCTGAATATCCAGAGATTCCCGGGTTCTAGATCGGGTCCTTGTTCTAGATGCGCATTCGTATGCGTGTGTGGGGGGGGGGGGGTTAACCTAAAGAAATGCTAATAGGTGAATTGGTGATTCTAAATGGTCCCTAGGCTTGAATGAATGCATGGTGTGTGTGGTGTGTGTGTGGTGGGGGGGGGGGGGGGGGTTTACTCCTTGATCTAAGGTTTCCTCCCACGCCCTAAAGGAATGCTAATAGGTAAATTGGTGATTCTAAACAGCCTTTATGTTTGAATGAATGTGTGAATATGTGTGTGTGTGTGTGTGTGTGTGTGTGTCTGTTATGGACCAGATTTCCATCCAACTAAACAGTTTAGTACAATCATTAAATACAGATCCTTATAAAGAGCGCATAGCGTTAATTCTGTAATTATCAACAAAATTGTACTTTTTGCTTTACACTCGTTATATGTAACTTATTATTACAGTTTTTATTTGATTACTCGACGTGGAAATCTCTCACTGCCGATGCACAGACGTACGCCCCTTTACACTGGCACTGAAATTCATCTGTTTACATTTAAAAATACATCATTTCTGACCAGATCCTCACGGTATTATTACACTGGTGTAATCCGACATTACGGCTTTATTGTGGAGGCGTGTTTAAGGCAAAGAAAAGAACCCTTTTGAAATTATTCATAGAATAAGAGTAAATACATAAGGCGATGTTTATGCCACTATATATGTAGATTTTACACAATTATAACACATAATCATCATTAAACAAATAAGATCTAATTAAGCATCACATTGATTTTATAAGGTTTGATTTGTTCACATTTAAACAAAAACAAGCCTGTATTGCCGAATAGTTGACATTTGCGCCCTCTGCTGGTGGCCCGGAAAAGCGCTGCACTGGCCTTCTTTCTGTGCTGTTTTTGTTTCCTGAGAAAATTCTGTCAAATTCACAGAAGAAAAACAACAACGCGTGTTAAAACCTTCAGAAAACCTTCAGAAAACCTTCAGATCTTTCCACTAACACATGCAGCATCTTTGTGCAAGCTTGTGCTCACACTGTAAATTCACACTGATTACTATGTGACTGAATGTGTGGCATAAAAGAAATAAATGATTTATGTCCAGATACATCGTGCACTTGGTCTGATTTATTCTCATTTCTAATCTGACCTGATTTATTAGAGTGATGTCATGCCTTTTTTCATGCACTGAGAGATCATGAAATCACTCGACCGTCGTGCTACAAATCCCATCATGCTTTGCTGAAAATAGAAAGTATGTGTGTTTAAATCAACATCATTGATAAACAAAAATAAACAGCACAGAAATACAAAAATGCAAATGGTCAAAAGTTTGTGGACATCAAATCTTCATTTGTGTTTGTTGAATGTCTCATTTCAGATTCCAGTTTGTGTGTTAAGTTTATGTCCTTTAGCGCCATCTCGTGGCAACAATATAAAATGGTCCAAGATGGAAGGTCTGATGCTTTTGCGCCCTCTTGTGGTCACATAGATCAATTGAGATTCTATTCTATTCTATTCTAGTCTATTCTATCTAATTAGATAAAATAAGATTAGATTAATCTTTTTTTTCATGTAAAACACAACGACATGCAATTAGCGTTAAACCAGAAGTTCATTGTTGCAGTGTAAAATACTTACATATTAACAGGCTACCATATCTAATCGGTATAAATAAAAGAATAGTATACAATAAATAATATAAATATAAATAAACAGTACACGGAAAAGGACGCGTAGTGGTTAAACAACGGACACGGAGTGCAATGAAGGAGATATTGTTTACAGTGTTTATGAAAATGTTTTATATGTACTTGCTATATTATTTGCAAAATATATATATATATATATATATATACATTTAAAAATAATTTATAAAAAAATACATTTGGCAATGATAAATCCTTTGATTAATTATTTGGGGGGGGAAAGTTTATAGTGTGGTATAAACATTAATACGTGTACATTGTTTATCTTTTACAGCACAAATATGAAAAAGTAATACAAATGTTTTCGTGGCGGTTACGAGAAAAAAAACAAAAACAAAAGAAAACAGAAAACCGCGCTCTCCAATTGGCTTAAGCAACAATCCCATGATGCTTTGCTCCGTTCAAGGGGAAAACCGCAGGTTTTTGGATATTATTTTATTTATTGACAAACTTTTGGCATGAAGCAAATTCTAACTATATACACACATTTTATAAACCAAAAATTTGAAACCAATATCGTGTTTTTAGAGCAATAAGATGTTTAATATTTTATCTACCGTCTTTGAGACGCCGGTTGTGATTGGGGAGTTCGGCTGTGCTGAGATCAGAGCGGTAAAAAGGGCATCTGCTGTGATTGGCACAGAGGGAGCAGGAATCTGTTCTCACTGCGGAATCGCTATCAAGAGATTTCGGATGCGTAATTTTTACACCTCGGGGCTGCTGGTAACCACGTGTTCCGGCGCTCCACAATCACGTGGTCTGATAAAGAAAGATAATCATGTTTGTTTGTTTATTTTGAAACATTCTTATTTTTGTTTATGTTTTTACTCGTAAAGTGAAGATGCAGTGAGAAATTTCTACTTGGTTAAATGAAGTTTGCACGTTTTAATCCCTCTAAGATGCTTGTAGTGGGCCCTTGAGCAAGGCCCTTAATCTTGTCTTGAGGAGAAAGGATAAACCCTGGGGAAAGGGGAACCCTGAGGAAACCCGTGAAACCCCGCTGTGGTGGCACAATAATATCATGACAGATAATGCACTGAGAAAAGCGTCCCGTGAAAATATATAAATATGACTATATATATTAAGTTTTAGTGTTTACTTTCACATGCACAGTAAGAAAAATGTTTCCACCATACAACGGAATTCTTTCTTTGTGTCCACAATGAATGCTGCAAAGACCCAAATAAATGCTGCAAAGACCCAAATAAATACAGGTATAAATAAATTATAATAAAATATATGAAGAATGGCATATGCAAATATTTAGTAAGAAATGTAATTATATGCAATTACTGTGCAAATTCCACAATGATAATCAAATATTAAAAGGTGATCAGGCTCCTGTGTGATGGCAGGTGGAGGGAAAGAGTCTTTTATTTCACACATCTGTACTTTCCTTAATACGCTTTCCTTCAGTCGTTCATTATTTATTATTATTATTATTATTATTATTATTATTATTATTATCCACTTTGTATATAATGCTTAAGTATACTGAAGAATCCACATGTTGAAATAATCCAGAGACTATAAAATAGCAGGTATAAAGTAGCTCCATTTACAGGTGGGGTGTCCAAAATTACACACTAATATATAATATACACTAAGTGTTCAGAATGTTATACTTTGGGTTTTCGTGGATCGAAAGGTTACAAGTTCACATCCCAGCACCACCAAACATGCCATTCCTGGGCCCTTAAACCACAATTATGTTTAGATAGAAAACGTATGCATGTGTGTGTGTTCAATCCTGCAGAAGTAGAGATGTTTGTTTGTTTGATAGTGTAGTTTGATCTGCTTTTATATATATATGTGTATGTGTGTGTGTGTGTGTGTGTGTGTGTGTGCATGCAATGTTTTTATAGCTGTAACATGGAAATGACGCCACTGAGGGGGAATAATTGTTGTTTACCTCCTAGAATTCTCTTTTATTGCAAAAAACAACCTACTTGTATAATAAACTCATTATAAACATGATATATGAATGATATAATCCTTATGATTTATGTTATATATGTATATAAAGTCAGAAAGTCTCAGTTCTTGTTTAGAGGACAGACCGAGCTTCCACCAGGAAGTCCGACAACTGCGCATGCGCACTAGGCTTACAAGGGGAGAGTGGAAAAAAAGAAAGAAAGAAAGAAAGGATGAGTCCGGCGCCGGTGTGAACGGTAAGACGGCTAATAAAAAAAAACCCGCGATCCGGTTGCGGTCGTTAATCAGCGCGAGGCGGTTGGGCGGCTGTGTGTCGGAGCGCAGCGCGGGGGGACTGGAGCGGATCCCCGACCCGGGCTGCGCGAGCGAGCGCCAGCGGCATGGCGGAGCGGCGTGGCGTGGCCGTGTGCGTGCCGCCGCACGGGGACACGTCACACCGTCACACCGCGGCGTAGAGAGAGAGAGAGAGAGAGAGGCGAGAGAGGCGTGAGAGAGAGGAGAGAGAGAGAGAGCACCACAGAGAGAGAGAGAGAGAGAGAGAGAGTAAAAAAAAAGAAAGGCAACGTAAAAACGTACACGGCACGCACACGCACACGCACACGCCACGCCACGCGACGTAAACGTAAATGTACACGCACGCACGTACAAGCACGTACGCGCGCGCACCCGAGCCCACGTTCGGTCGGCACTTTGATCTCGCAGCCGGTTCACCGACACGCTTCCGTTCCGTCTTAAAAAGCCTTTTATCCAAATGCATCCTTTTAGCTTATCATGCTAACTTACAAAACACACACACACACACACACACACACAGCAATAAGGCTGGGTCTTGCTAACGTGAAACCGAAATAATTAGCTAGCATGATCAAATGACGGCCTAAACACTATGAAGGACACACACACACACACACACACACACACACACACACACACACACACATATTAAATACATTACTACGCCATTCAAATAAAAGTATATTGTTGATTAAAGAACATGCACAGTCATTATTTTACAGAATACATGAAATATAAATCCCTTACACACACACACACACACACACACACACACACACACACACACACACACACACACGTGCATCCCACAATCACACTCAGGTCACTTTTCCAGGAAACCAGCTCCCTAGGAATGTCTTGAGATTCAGGAGAAAACCAGGGAACCCCGAGGAAACCCGTAAAAACCCTGCTGGCGCCTGTGGTGGCAAAAAACAAGTGATTTGTATCAATAAACTCTTAGCCGTGGTTGAACGTGTGTATATTTAGTGGTGTGTGTGTGTGTGTGTGTGTGGGGTCCAGTTTGGTGGACGTGAAGGACATGGCGGAGACGGAGGTGACCGTGTCCGTGGGAGACGTGGTGGTCATGAAAGCAGACGATGTGGTGGTCGGAGATTCCAGCAAGGCGCAGGTCATCCTTCAGCTGCAGCCCATCACACCCGGGTGGGTCACTCGGGTCGCGAACGTCCGCTTTCATGTGTGTGTCATGTGACCTGCAAGATCAGTAACGATTGGCAGACGAATAGATTCCACACATGTTTTTTTTCAGTTATTGACTCGTGTAAACGTCTGCAGATGTTCGGGAATAAATAAAGAATAGACTTGTATGTTTGCAGGACTGAAGATCATCACAGTGATGCAACACCAGCAGGTACTTCTTATGCATTTATTTGATTTACAGCATTTGAGACATAAGGCGATCTCATTTGTAGGTTAAGGGCCTCGCTCAGGGGCCCGGCAGTGTTGTATTAGTGGTGCTGGGATTTGAGCTCCAGAAAGAGCTATGAGCTGAATTCAAACGTCTTTTACTCGGATTTAGATACAAAGTCACATGACCAAAGCGCTACATTTCCCACGCCGGAGTTAATAAATGCTGTTATAAACGCGTCCGAGTGGTTCACTTGTGTTTATTCTTGTTTTCGGAGACGACGTTTTGACGGCGGGAGAGGACGTGGAGCTGGGATACCCAATCACATGCGGGGAAAGCAAAGCTGTTCTTCTATTCAAGAAATTTGTTTGTCCGGGAATTAACGTCAAATGTGTCAAGGTGAGTTTATTTTCTGCCGTATTTTATTAAACAAAAAGAGGGGAAAAAACCCCTCTTCGGTTTTTCGTTACCAATACACAATGATGATGATGATGGTCACCTTTTTCTTTGATCTTTTTCTGCAGTATGAGGACGAGTTGATCAGCCCTAAGCAGTTTGTTCATTTGTCTGGTAAAGCCACACTTAAAGACTGGAAACGCGCCATCCGAATGGGCGGAGTCATGCTCAGGTACTGAGGCTGGAGGATTCAAATATATATTTAAGATAAAATATAATGCACTCTCGGAGTGTGAAGGAAACACCTGTACATCCATGCAAATGATTCACTCAGTCAACCAATCATGTAGCAGCAGGTCATACAGAGTCGTGCATGAACGATTCATTCATTTGAATAAATGTGACACGGTTTATACACACACATATATATATATATATATATATCTCATTCATTCATTCATTCATTCATTCATCATCTACCGCTTTATCCGATCTTCCCTCGGGTCACGGGGAGTCTGTGTCTATCTCAGCGTCTATGGGCATTAAGGCAGGATACACCCTAGATGGAATGCCAACCATCGCAGGGCACACACACACACACACACACACACACACACACACACACACACATACACACACACATACACAAGGGACAATTTTCCAAGGTGCCAATCAACCTACCGTGCATGTTTTTGGACCGGGGAGGAAACCGGAGAACCCGGAGAAAAACCCCATGAGGCACGGGGAGAAGAGAACATGCACAAACTCCACACACACATGGCCGAGACGGGAATTCGAACCCAGACCCTGGCGGTGTGAGTGAGGCGAACGTGCTAACCACTAAGCCACCGTGCCCCCATACTATATATATATATATATATATATATAGATATATATATATATATATATATATATATATATATATATATATATATATATATATATATATATATATATATATATATATATATATATATATATATATATATATATATATATATATATATATATATATATATATAGTTTTACATACATACTATAGTTGGTGTATGTCGATGTGTTTGGGATCTATGTATTGAAAATATGACATTTTATTTTTTTTCCCTGATCAAAGGATCAAAACAACTCATTTTGCGATTCAAAGAACCGAGTCCGATCTTAATGATCTTATAATGATCCGATCTTCCCATTAAAAGCAACAAAACAGAACCCGTGATCATTCAGATGCACGTCGACGGCCTTGTTAAGATCCACATTTCATACAATTATAGTTTTATATTATCACTATTGGTCATGACAGGATCCATAGGGATCACGTTTTTCGGAATCTTCAAGGAATCTTTTACAGACGATAGACGGAGTCTCGGATAAACATTTTCACACAGAAAAGATTAAAACTTGGGTTTTGGTCTAGATTACAAAAATATGTTTCGGAGCAAAATGATGCACCTTTACATTTACTTTACACATCATACACTGTACATTAACACTTATTCATGCTAATTTAATCCGGATATGAAAAGAATCAAAGCAACACATTTGTATCTTTATGAAATTATTCACTGAAGTAGAAAGGCTTCATTTCTCTTTTTATCTGAAGGTATTTTTTTGTTTCCATTTATATCAGTGGTTCTCAAAGTGTGTGGCGCGCCCTCTAGTGGACAATAAGAATATGAGCGTTGGATTTATGTTTATATAATTTTTCTGTGTTCTTTGTATAATCTTAATAAACAGTGTTTCTGTTATAATCAAATTCAATAATATAGTATATCAAGTATATGAAAATAGCATTTAGAAAACCTAAACAGAATCATATAAACTTCAATAAATTAGACAAAAATTGAAGTATTTCATCACCATTTTTTAGGTGATTGAGGAAAAACAGGGCTTGAAAAACCAGCCGGTAATAAATTATGGAATGTCAGAATTTCTGATCTAAGTGAACTTCCAAAAATGTGTCTCTCAATGTGGTGTGTGTGTGTGTGTGTGTGTGTGTGCAGGAAAATGATGGACTCAGGTCAATTAGATTTCTATCAGCACAGCACGCTCTGTTCCAACACGTGCCGCAGCACCAAATTCGATCTTCTGATAAACAACACGCGCTTCCCTCCGGACGGCAGCGTCCTCGGAGCTCCGTCATCATCCCATGGTGAGACGCACGACACTCTTCAGGCTCTAAAAACCTACAAAACGATTCCTACAAAGTTATACGATTCAGTCATATAAATATAAATATAAATGATTCTGCTTGTGTTTCAGACCAGCTCGCTGTAGGTAACGGTGCAGAAGTCGTCATGATGGAAGAGAAAGCAGAAGAAGCCACGAGTTCTTTGGACTGGTGTTCTGGAAGTTCCGACCCTGCGAAGAAAAAGGAAACGCTACAGATTTCAGGTCAGATATTTTTTTAATGATTTTTCATAAATTCGGATGATAAATGATTATTGTGTTTAAATGGTGTCATCGTGTATCTTTTAGACGAGACGCTGAGCTTCTGGAAAGGCATCGCGGAGGTCGGTCTGATGGGAGAAGTGGTGAGTAACATCCGTACCGAGCTGCTGGAAATGCTGCGAGGAGTGCAGCTCCGCTCCGACCAGGCCAGTCTACAAGACGTCGGTGAGTCTGGAGGATTGTTTTTCTCAAACGCTTTTTCTCCTGTTGTTTCTTTAGTTATTGTAATGTATTTTTTTCTTTATTGTATTGTGTAGAAGTGGCGGTTCTGAGTAACCTGACGCAAGTGTTCGGCCTGCTGGACTCCATCAAACGCATCCTGGTGGTTCGGAGACAAATGACCGACCTCGGCCAGAAGCAGACTCTTAAAACCCTCACCAGTGAGTCGAGATCTTTAATCTTTTAATCTTTTAAACCGCATTTTGATCGTACTTCATAATAAAAAATAAATAGAAAATTTCCCTTCATGTACTGCATAAACAATAATAAAAATGTTCTGAATTAAATAAAATAAATATCAATATATATATTAAATAACTTTTTAATATTAACAATAATAATAATAATAAAATATCTTATTTATAAACAATACAGCATGTAGTTTCAGCATTTCGCCTCTAGAGGCCGCTCTTGTAAAGGCAGGGAAAAACTATCAACGTGGGTTTTTTTGTCGTACAATTATTGTGTGTGTGGCATCTTTTTGTGCTTTTTGACCAGATGTGCAATCTCCACACACACACACACACACACACACACACACACACACACACACACACAAACACACACACATACACACACACACACACGTTCTGTCAGACCCCCGGGAGTGACCCCAGAAGACCGCATGAAGCCCGGTGTTGACGGTGTATGGCGCGTGTGTGTGCGTGTGTGTGTGTGTGTTAGATCTAGAACAGCAGTTGGAGGAGCAGAAGAAGCAGCAAGCTCAGAGCTGGATGGTCTCCGCTTCATCCTCGACTCCTCCCCCAAAGCGCGCTCCTAAACGTCCACGTCTGCATCGTCCGGCGTCCGCTACGGTCCTCCAGCCGCTCACGCCGCAGTACACGCTCATCTCCCCCATCACGCTGTCGTCCGTGTGCCAACCCCTCACCTTACCCGGCCTGGCGCATCCGCCCGGCGCCGTCACGCTCTTCACTCACCTCCCGCAGCGAGACGGAAAGCCTGAGACCTTGACTCTGGTGGGGACGATGGCGGCGCAGGAGCCGGCTCAGCTGGGAACGGTGGAGCTCGGCGCCATGGGAACGGTGGAGCTGGGAGCGGCGGGAGCGATGGGAGCGATGGGAATAACGAACACGGTGCTGGTGCAGGATCACGAGAGCCAAGCGATCGAGATCAACCTGCAGATGGGAGCGGACGGGGAGGGAGGGATCAGGGACGAGGAGGACGAGACGGGGAGATTGGTGGGAGGAGCGGAGGATGAAATGCTGGTGGGAGACGGAGAGAAGGAGATGAAAGTGGAGGAGCTGCATTTGGAGACCAACGGCCAAATTCACAACCTGCAGATCTTAGTGGTAGAGGAGGGAGAGCAAATGCAGGTCGGAGGCAAATCCGATTGATCCGTGGACGAAAGAATGAAAACACACACACACACACACACACACACACACACACACACACACACACACACACACACACACACACACAGACATTTGCACTTGCATTTTTTTTGTACTACTTTCCTAAAAGAGGTCAGCATGACCAAGTTGTGTAACTGCTTTATTTTGTACGAGCGACTTCAGTATTCCTTTATGAACTTTTAGAGAAGGCATGTGCATTTTGATATGCTTTTGTAGAAACGAGCGCAGTATTTTTAATTTAATTTTATTCTATAGGTCACAGATTCCATTTTGCACTCCTTAAACCCGGTGGTGCCAAAATATTCGGAATATTCCATCATTTCCTACATTCAAGTCTGTTACACAAACCGAGCAAACACGAAACAACACGGAACATCAGTTTTCCGAAATGATAACAATTATTGTGATAATATGAACAACGCTGGAACTCAACGAATAACCCAAAAGAAACGCTATAAATGATAATATAATTCTAGTAAATGTGAACTCGAATATCTTTGCTATTTTACAAATGATTTTATTTAAGAATAACAGAAACATGATTGTGTGTTTTTTTTTTGTTGCTGTTCTACATTTTGCGTGACTTTTTAGCACTGAAACAGTAAAACATTTCCGACACCGCACAACGACTCGGGTCATTAATTCTACATTTTACCAAGCCGAAACTTGCGTATTGTTTGATACGTTAAAAAAACAACAACAACAATCTGTTCTTTTCTCCGACGCGTGTTTTATTTGAGACGATGGACGAGGATATTTATAGCGTGTATAAAATCGACGGAGGTTTCGGAGAACGACGGCTGTTCGGAGCGAAATGGGTTTAAGTCTTTCCTCTCTAGATTTGCCGTTTTGTTTTTGTTTTTCTGGATGCAGGCCAAGTTAATAAAAGGATTAGTCTGATTAAATCCTTTATCTCGACCTCGTGTTGGCACAGAAATAGGCAACTAATGTTTCAGTAAATTGGTGGTCGAGGGCAATCGTCTTCCTGTGTGCTGAGATTTTTGTCTCTTGAATAAACAAGTCTTGTTTGTCAGTCTCGCATTAATGTGTAATCTCTTCAGATCCAAATATTATGCAAATGAAGCACGAGGCCCGAAGAGTTGGAAAAAGAAAGACCGCCGGGGGAGCTTTGGCGCTCCTTGTGGCAGCGTGTATGAATTGCAGGGTCAAAATTTAAATACGCACGAATGTTTATGGAGTAAACAATTATTATTATGGTAGTATGGACTATAATATCCGGAAATACTTGTATGCAAAATGTGAGGAATGGTATAAATATCCTAATAGCCCATGCATCATTTTTTTGCAGTATTATAAGCATTTTTAGAAGCGGCTGTAAGAATGTGGAGCAAATTGATCACAAGAAATCCTTTTGTTTTTATGTACTAAAAAAAAATGCATGCCTTATGTCGGGTCATGATTTTTATTTCTGGAAAATTTCTGGGATATTTCTGGACTATCGTGGAATTTATTTATTATTGGATTTATTTATTTATTTATTTATTTGCCGATTTAAATTTTATTTCCAGTTTGATGTTTTTTGTGCCTATTGTTACAGAATATTTTACATTTTATTCCTAGCTGTACCCGTTAACTAAGAAATTCCTAAATTCTATCGTGAAAACACTTTAAAGAACGTTAAAATTAGACAGAAAAACTACTTTTAAATGACTGTATTTTGTGCATTTTTGAATTGACATTAGATTTAGACTGGAAACCCTTTTATTAGGACTTCTGTAGAATAGACCTGCTATTTTTCTCTAGATATACTGCGTTATGAAGCCATTCTGGTTAAAAAGGCGACTCTGTGTTTAGTCTCACATGAAGAGGAAAAAAATAAAGTGCATCCTTTCAGCCAGCAGGGAGTGCTTATGCCCCATCGGCAATCTTTTCACTGATGTTTTTGTGGCGAAACAACACACACTACAACAGCAAAGAAGACCTTCATCATTCGCTTTCTGCACTTTGTCTCCATTAACAGCTCCCTGCCTTTTTAAGCTTTCAAGTCGTTCGAGCTTTCAGATGGCACTCTTCTTTTTTTTTCTGAGCGCTGCACGATCCCGTTAGTGATGCCATAAATAAGCGGCTCCTGAAAGTCATTCTACTTTTGGCAAAAGCGTTTTTGGCTCATATATCATTACACAGGTCCTGCACCTTAAAGCAGCTCCGGGCCGGAAATTCCAAAATAAGAATGAAGAGAGAGAGAGAGAGAGAGAGAGAGAGAGAGAGAGTGAAGGCGCTTTGTATTGTGTCGATTTATTCTTCTGCAACTAATCCTAAAAACCCCTGTTGATTTTGAAGTCCTGCACATGTTTCACCATGACAACGCTCCGTGTCAGATCCATGCAGATCTGCTTTACATGAGTGGAAGATCTTTAGTGTCCTGCTTTGGGATGAATGTGAACTCGACCCCAGGCCTCCTCACCGTCTCACCGTCATCACTAGCTGAGTTTAGAGCACTTTAAATCCTCCCTCCAGTTTACACATCCAACCTGTAGTTTCCTGCTCGAAGATTGGATTTATTGAGTGTGAAATGAGTCTGCTGCAATTTAAATTGCAGGCTTGTTAAAAAGCAGATGCAGGATGCATGGGCTTTTTCATATCCATTCTTCACCCTCCAATGAATCCTCTTTTAAAGCGCCTCATTATGCACTGCTGCTTTGTCTAATTCTCCAGTAGCCGCGCCAGACGAGTGCCATGTTACTGACAACCATGTGTACGCAGTAACACACAGAAATAATATCCAGGTGACGCTGGTGTTTTTCTGGCGGATTGTGTAGAAGGACAGTTGTTTGTATAATGCACACACTTTATTTGTCACGTAAACATTACAGCACAGTGAAATTGTTTATTTGTATATCCCAGCATGAGGGTTAAGGGCCTTGCTCAAGGACCCAAGAGTGGTGATACCGGGACTTCGAACCTCCAACCTTCCGATCAGTAACCCAATCTATAAATCCCTCTTTGTCTCATCTTGAAATCCACCTTCACTTCCATTATAGAACTGAGATAAACTAAACACACCCTGTTATTGGCTCAGTGAATTCTGAGTCTAACAGAAGGTTGCTAGTTTGAATCCCGGCACCTTCAAACTGTCACAGGCAAGATGTTATATGATATACCTGGTCAAATAAAGTGTAAAGTGTCACATTAATTCATTATTATATATATATATATATATATATATATATATATATATATATATATATATATATACACACACACATAACATATATACACACACCCACACACACACATATATATATATGATGTATTTACGGCTTTTAGTAGGCACCTTTATCCAGAGCGATTATTTTTGCTCTCCTCTGTCTCTGTTATTAAGGCGTTTATAGAGAGTTTATAGCATGATCGCAGGGTTTTGGGATGCAGATATTTTTAATGATCTTTGGCTCGCGCTTGTCTGACCTGACGAAGTTTTTAATAAAATTAAAACGCTGTCAAAGGAAATAAATTACATAAGCATGGTACAAAATATTATTTATATTATCTATCTATCTATATCTCTAGCTATTTTCTTTCCCCAAAATATTCCCAGGACTATTTTAGTCTGAGATGGGTCTCAGTAAATCAATCGCTGATAAAGGTTGGTACAGATGCCTGTTTCTAAGCCACGGACCGTAGCGTGGCCTGCAGCTATTTTTTGCATCGCCTCATTGCAGGGAGCGAGGACTTGTGAACGTTTCCTGGCGTAGACATCGAGTCGGGGTGTCGTGCTGAAGACAGCAGTTTCAGGCGACTCGCTGAGCGAGGGATTTCTGCATGGTCATGGTCTGGGATCCTTTCAAGATTCACTAATAAGTCTGACTTGGTGGGAAAAAGTAGAAGGTGGTGAAGAAAGTAGACGAAATGTTATATTGTTCAGGTTTATTTACAGGATGTGGTGTGTGATTGTGCTCCGAGCTCCGTAATACTAATAATCACCACCGTTAGTCTCTCTCCTCCTTCTCCTAGTTTCATCTCTAAATGATGGATCATCTTTAACCAATCAGCATCAGAAACCTTGTGTCCTGACATAAGTTATGTTGTGTTTTTTCACAGCTCCCTCAAACCTCACCAGGAATCTTCCGAGATGTTTTTTTTTGGCTCAACACCGTCGTCAGCGTCTCTATTTTGCCTACAGGTCGTTTTCTTCAGTATGGAATTTACACAACCTCACAGTAAATCAGCACTTTCTAAAACCAGGCTTATCACTATGTGATCATTAACCCGTTAAGTTCTGCACCTACGTTCAGCCTTCGTGTCTCTCGTTCCTCATGTTTGTCGTATATCGTTTGTAAATGTTATTATTTAAGAACAGAATGTCGTGTAAAAACGCACTTTTTCGGTTCCTTTCAGGTTCTTTTCATGCATTTCATAACAGCACATGAATATTATTATTATTTTTCCCCTCCTCGTGATTCTTCCGAGACGGAAGTGGAAATTGAAATCTTTTCATTGTGAACGGATAAATGGAGAAGGACGGTCTGTTCCGCTTTTCCAGCCGGTTAGTTATCACAATGAACGGCGCGACTCAGAAAAGCTTCGTGCTTTATGTCAGGGATTTCTCATTCGTTTTTATTTTTTTCCATCAGAGTCGGTCAGTGAGAAACTTACGCACGTGCTGGTGGTGTTTAAAAGCGAAGACGAGTAACGAGCGTAAACGTTTCAAATCGACTGGGAAAATTCATTCATTCATTCATTTATTCATTCATCTTCTATCGCTTTATCCGATCTTCCCTCGGGTCACGGGGAGTCTGTGTCTATCTCACGTCTCTATGGGCATTAAGGCAGGATACACCCTGGATGGAATGCCAACCCATCACACATACACACACACACACACACACACATTCATACACTATGTACAATTTTCCAAGGTGCCAATCAACCTACCGTGCATGTTTTTGGACCGGGGGAGGAAACCGGAGAACCCGGAGAAAAACCCCCTGAGACACGGGGAGAACATGCACAAACTCCACACACACATTGTCTTTTGGGTTTCACGGTCCATATAAGGTCGAGATCCAAAATGTAACCAATCACAGTCAGTATTCCTTTTTTCTGCACTGAACCGGTCTTTATACTAAAATACCGACGGCCTCCTGAGAAGTTAAACACCACCTCACCTGTCATTCATTTCATCTTCCATCTATTCTTTACTCTTTCCCTTCTCCTGTCCCTTCATCCCACTCCTCTATCTGTTCTCTAAGGTGAGTTCCTTCACCTGTTTCATCTATCCATCCTTTTATCTTTCTCTCTCTCTCTCTCTCTCTCTCTCTCTCTCTCTCTTCATCGGTCCATCCATCAGATTCTTTTATCTGTCCTCTCATTTGTTGCTTCTTCATCGATCCCTCCATCTGTCCCTACATTTATAATTTTGTATTTTTCTTCACTCTACCCCTCCATCTGTTCTCTAAATATGTTTCATGCTTTACACTATAATTAATCTGCCTCTCTATCCGTCCTTTTATCTTCCTCTCTTTTCTCTCTCTTTTCACATGTTCCTCTGCACTTTGTCCACTATTTTCCTTCACCCGTTCCTTTAGGTGTACCTCCACCTGTTTCTTTGCCCCTCCCCCGACATGCCCCTTCACCCGTCTCTTCATCCGTCCTTCCACCTGCCACAATTCCTTTCGAAGTATAATTAACAGCACGTTCTACACATTTATTCTCATAGACTCTGTGCAGAGAAACTTCAGATTGTGTGAGTATAGTGAGAAAAGTCCATTGTCTTAATGAAGCATAGCAGCATGTGTGTGTGTGTGTGTGTGTGTGTGTGTGTGTGTGTTTATGTGGGCCCGAGGCAGAGGCTCCAACATGCTGCACAGTAAAAGACTCTGAGAGTGAAATCGCAAGCCAGGAATCGGAAACGAAGCTTGTTTTGAAGGCATTCAGCCGCTGGACGGAAGCCACAGGTGCTTCTTTTTTCCTCTTGACCTAACCCAACACACACACACACACACACACACACACACACACACACACACAGAGACCAATCGCTTCTCCAGAAGGCTAAATGAAATATTTCAGAATTCTCTGCCTGATTAACATATCTTCCCGGTGCTTCTCCTCCCTGCTACACTTTTCCTCTTGAAAGAAGACGAGCAGGTGCTGCAGCTGCACAATGGAGCCGTAATGACTCAGATTGGAAGAGCGAGTGCTATTCTTCGCTCATCACCACTCCATTCACCTCATCCATGTAGCAATTTCTCCCTCCTGTATTACATGTGTGGAGAAGGAGAAACAGACGAGGGAACGTGGCACGACTCCTGTATAATTGGAATTTAAAATAAGGTGTTGTTTTTAATGGAAGAACCTCCAATTCCAGTTTTTCTTGGAAGCTTTTCCCGCCTGATGTTGGAATGTTGTGGTGATGTTTGGAGTGTGTGTGGGTCGACAGACAGACGCAGATGGACGGAGTGATGCAGGATATTGCTGTGGGATAGCGACGTTCCTCCCCGAGCAATATAAACTGCTTTGTGTTATATAAGAGAGTGTTATTAAAGCAGAGTCGTTGTATTTAAATATACACAGTTGCTTACTTGTTTGTTGTTGACCTTCAGCACAGACGAGGCCGAGAGAATGATATAAAAAGGATTTGCTACGTGATCCAATGCACATGTTAAGGGTTATGATGGATTTTTTTTCACAAAGCAGCATTTTTAAAAAAATATTTCTATACATTTAGGAAAAAAAAAACCCTCTGTGAGATCTCATTGTAATTTCAGCCCTGTTGAGGTTTTCATCTGGTCGAGTGCAGCTCTGTTGTAGCCCTGAGCCACAATCACACAACTGTTTATATTAATTACACTCCAAATCCACCTTCATGGTCTCTAAGTGTTTATTATCCACAGTAATCTCGTCTATCTTCAGGCGCTTCATGTGGAGCCATCAGAGTGCTTTCCAATTACACAGAACTCCATCTACTGTAGACGCAGGGCATGGGGACGGAGCCGAGCCGAGCGGGAGGGAGGGACGGAGAGAGGGAGGGAGGGATGGAGGGATGGAGAGAGGGAGGGAGGGAGGGAGGGAGGGGACGCCATCACTGTAACCTCGGGAGCGTGAGAGAAAAAAAAACAGAGAAAATATTTAGTGTAACGTCAACAAATCATTTCTACATTACAATTCCAGCACTGACCACAAGAACCACAGCATGAACGGAGGGAGGGAGGGAGGGAGGGAGGGAGAGAGAGAGAGAGAGGGAGGGAGGGTTGGATGGATGGATGGATAGATAGATAGATAGATGAATAGATGGTTGGATGGATGGATGGATAGATAGATAGATAGATGAATGGATAGATAGGTAGATAGATAGATAGATAGATAGATAGATAGATAGATACATAGATGGTTGGATGGATGGATGGATGGATAGGATAGATGATAGATAGATAGGATAGATAGATAGATAGATAGATAGATAGATAGATAGATAGATAGATAGATAGATAGATAGATAGATAGATAGATAGATAGATAGATAGATAGATAGATACATAGATGAATAGATGGTTGTATGGATGGATGGATAGATAGATAGATAGATAAATAGATGGTTGAATGGATAGATAGGTAGGTAGATAGATAGATAGATTGATAGATAGATGGATGTATAGATTCATTCTAACTGCACATCTTCCTAACAGGCTGAGAAATAGAGAAGTGAACATCTCTCTCTCTCTCTCTCTCTCTCTCTCTCCCTCTCTCTCTCTCTCTCTCTCTCCGTGGTTGCAGGTGGTTTATGTACTGTGATAAGAAGGACTACGGGATCATAATGAAGCCATTTCGTACATCTTGTCATGCCGTGTGTCACTCTGCATCTACTCGCAAAAAAAGAAAAATGGCGGATAAATGATGGATAACTGCTTCAATGTCACTCTCGCCTCGGTGAGAAAGTGACAGTAAACCAAATAAAAATGGAAAAAATGGGGGAAAAAAGTCACTTCTATCCCGTAAAAAGGCTGGAGTATAAAATAAAACCACCCCAGTACAAGTTATTACCGCAGTCGGCCCTTTATTCTAATGTACGAAGGAAGATAAAGTCTAAAACGGGAACATATATATATACATTATATAGGCATTAATACTGTACATTATATAGGCATTAATACGTTATATAGGCATTAATACTGTACATTATATAGGCATTAATACGTTATATAGGCATTAATACTGTACATTATATAGGCATTAATACGTTATATAGGCATTAATACTGTACATTAATACATTAATATTATATAGCATTAATACTGCATTAATACATTATATAGGCATTAATACTGTACATTATATAGGCATTAATACGTTATATAGGCATTAATACATTATATAGGCATTAATACTGTACATTATATAGGCATTAATACATTATATAGGCATTAATACATTATATAGGCATTAATACATTATATAGGCATTAATAAATTATATAGACATTAATTCAGTACATTATATAGACATTAATATTGTACATTATATAGCATTAATACATTATATAGCATTAATACTGTACATTATATAGGCATTGATACTTTATATAGGCATTAATACTTTACATTATATAGGCATTAATAAATTATATAGACATTAATACATTATATAGGAATTAATACTGTACATTATATAGCATTAATACATTATATAGGCATTAATACATTATATAAGCATTAATACATTATACAGGCATTAATACTGTACATGATATAGGCATTAATACATTATATAGGCATTAATACACTTTGTATGAGAAGGAAGAATACCAATGTGTTGAATTTGACACTAACATAAAAAAAAACAATGGGAATGATATGAATTGGAGTAAACAGAGTTCATAAACACTATGTTTTGATTCCTGCACTGTTTTCCAGACATACAAAATAGTAATTAGGAAGCATGAAGATTCATCGCTAAAGCATGCAATAGATCAAAAACAGACTCTCATTCAGGATCCACCTGGAAAAAAAGCCTTCTTATCCCTGTTTGGATGGAATTCTGTATTAAAACAGAGCTGTATAGGGAAAAAAATCTGAAAAAAAAATTCTTTGAACCAAAAAAGTGCTCGTGTGTGTACGTCTGCCAGAGCATTTGGAATTCTCCCTGCCGTTTCCTCACTGTCTCTGTGAGATTGGGGAAATTGAATTTTTCACCCCACTGGAGCTGAGACGAGGACTGGCAACCTGCAGATGTGCAGTAATAGTGAAACCTTGCCATTGTAGGGCCGGAGCGTCCACCTGCGACTGGCTTACGAGCCGGTGATCAATGGTCCTGATCCGCTAATACCGACGCTTTGCTCCGAAGAATTAGGGATTAGTCCGGAAAGCCTTCCGGATTTCTACGCCAATCCGATGACTCCAATATCGTGGCCCCAAATACTTACGCAGCTCGCACATTTCCATTTGAATAAAGCAGTAACGGAATTTGTACAGAGGCCATGTTTAAATCCTAATATTAAGATTCAGCTCTGTGACATGCTTTGTTTAAAAGAGATTATTTCCAGACTGAATCATGTGCTCCTCCAAAAAAAAAATCCCTCTTTTGTTGCTTAGCAACAGGTTTGTTGGAAAAAAAAAAACAATTTAGTGCTGATAATGTACAGGGACAAGTCAATAAATATGCGTAGGTTAAGAAGGTCATGCATTTGCTGTAACGTCGCTGCATGTTTTGTCCAGCAGGGAGCACTTGAGATCCGTCTCACGTCTGTGGATGCATCAGTGAAAAAGAGATCCTGAATGAGGAGAAGTGTGGAATCTTCTGCAGTGTTTTTTTTTCTCTACACCTTTAAATCTTTGGGGTCAGAAATTCCCATGTTAAATATTCCTTTATGTTTGCTCCAATATTTATAATGAAATGTTACTAATAAGAGGTTATTTTATGTTTAACATCTTTGTCCTTTTTCCGGACTTTGTAGGTGGCATTGAGAGAGCAGAAGTGATTTTTATTATGGTATTTGATGCAGGGTAATAACCGGGGAATGAGCGGAGCAAAGTAACCTGAAGAACATGAATCTTTTTGCTAGCGCTGGCTTCTAACAGCGATTTCTTCTCCGCGTGGTTTTTAATTTTCTTTCCGCAAAGCAATTTCAAGCGAATAGTCTCCTGGATAATGTAAATGAAAGCCATTGTATATTTTCTATGCATATTTGGCGTTACATCAAATATTATTTGTGGAAAAAAATGGTCCAAATCACAAATCTACCTATGTCATCTCCAAGCTCCTGCCCTGCTACATTAGAAATGAAATACACAAACATGTTGTCTCTTATTTGACATTTTTCTGCTGTAAATTCCTCTGAAGTTTGGGGTCGAAAACAATCTTCATCTTTTTGGGAATAGATTTGAAATATTCGATATTCACGGTATTTTACATCGTTTTAAAAATGATCGCGATATTATTGAGAATATTCGATATATCGTCCAACCGATAGACAACAAGCGCTATTCTGCACACCAGGTTTATTTTCATTCGATTTCCTCATTGTACAGGCACTGGATTCATCTTTGAATAATGGACGAAGCGAATTTGCTCATTCAAAAGAGAACTTTTTGAAAGATCGCTTTACTATTTTATTTCAGCATGTTTGCTTTAAGTTTTACAGTTAGATTAGTGAATCATTGGTTATTTATTTACCTGTAATGTACAGGATTAGAATTATTTTATGTCTTGTTTCTTTATCTTGTAAACGTATATTATAAAATCTGAGTGTTACACAAGGGGGGGGGGATGCAGCAGTACAGTTACGCATCCTTTACGCAATAACTAAACGACAAACATCAATAAATATCCCGAAAGTGGAAGAGAAAAAGAAAGCAACAAGTGAAGCACACGGAATCAGAAGGCAGTGGGAGTGGAGCGTCGAGGAGCCGTGGGTGTTGAAGGGTGTTGATGTAAGATATCTATGAATAACTGTTATGTAAATATCATAGACCAGAATCTCATATACTGTATAGTCGTAAAGAATAACAAACGTATGTAATAAATACTGTAGGTGTGAAACTGAGCCATCCTTCTCTCGTCAGTACATTACTGGCCCTCTTCTAACTGCTGAACACGATGTTCTTTAGGTGTAAAATGTTCTCAACGTTCAGAACCCCCCCCCCACCCCCCAACAAAAAAAAGAGAAACCCCGTATAATATCAAACAGGTTTATAATACCAAAGAGGAAGGAATGTAATTGCAGCAGCGCATAATATTCATTCAGAATGTAATTGATGACGGAAGTTACTAAGTTACTTGCTTTTAATAAAAATGAAAAAAAAAATCTAATGAAGCTAACAGTAAAAAAAAAGTGCCATTAAATCGAACCGTTTAATCAGTTTATATTATTGTTCGTTATTAAAGAAGTGTAAAAGTGCTTGTAAGCAATATATGTGCGCTGTGAAAAAAATCTTGAAGGAGAAACGAACCATAATGGAAAAGAAACGATGCACTGTGGAGCGTTTATGGCTGAAACATTCGCCCCGAAACTGCCTTATTAAATAAATAAATAAATAAATAAAGGTGTGAACGCCATTGAGATGCACATTTGGAGACTTTTCGAAGTAAAAGAACCGTAATAGGAACGCGGATCTGCTTAAATCATATCGACGAGGCGCTCGTTTTATTGTATTATCCTTAAAGCGTGTCCTCTATAAGCGCCCTGTGGTAATAACGCACGCCGCCTGATAACGCCGAACAAACAGGATCGTATCGAACGTGGACGAGCAACGCATTTATAATAAATTCTCCTGTTTAGATAACAACATAAATCCAGGAGATGTATGGAACAGAAGTGTGTAGGACGATTTGGTGATTCGGGAGCTTCACTAAAAGGAGAGTCTGTCACGGACATTGAATTTCCAGGTGCTCCTCATAACCGAAAGTGTCTGAAAGTCTGTGCAGCTTTAATGGAATGTTTTGTAAACAGAAGTACGTTTTTTGTTTTTTTTTGCACTCCGCCTCGGTGGTTGGAAACGCAGCCGGAAACCCAGACCTTCTCACCTTCCATGAATAATGATGAGTTTGAAATGCGTCCTTCGGATTCCACTTCATGTCGAGATTTAACACTTTGGGGTTCGACTGACTGCACAAGTCTTACATTGTTTTGTGACCAGTGTGTATTGTTGTGAACAGAGGCGTCAAATAGTGTAAATACTTCTTTACCTTACTTAGAGGTAAATTTGTGTATATACACTTCGATTCTTTTTCAGCCGACTTTTTACTTCTACATTCATTTTAATAATAGCCGCTTATTTCATTCTTCATTAGTTAAAAATAATAATATAAACCATATCCGGATAAACGTTTCCATCCGGATAGAGTGAATGTGATTGGATGAGATGTAAACATATACCATTCTGATACCTTATTGGTTTCGATCCATGGCACCTGCACACGACAACAAATCACCTGTGTGTCTATCTCAGGCATCTATGGGCATTAATGCAGGATACACCCTGGATGGAATGCCATCCCATTGCAGAGCACACACACACACACACACACACACACACACACACACACACACACACACACACACACACACATTCATACACGAGGGACAATTTTCCAAGGTGTCAATCAACCTACCGTGCATGTCTTTTTTTGGACCGGGTGGAAACCAGAGAACCCGGAGAAAAACCCCACACACATGCAAACTCCACACACACACATGGTGGAGATGGGAATCGAACCCCGAACCTGGTGGTGTGAGGCGAATGTGATAACCACTAAACCACCGTGCCCCCCGCAATACTTGTTATTAAGGTCATCGCGTGTCGAGTTAGGTCTACATTCATCAGTTAATAAGTGTAGAAGTTGTGAAGGGATCCAACTCCCACGAGTCTCTATCTCTCTTCTCCGGATTAACGGAGTGTGTCGTATCCTTATGGACTCCCTCTCACCTCGAAAACCTCTTCAAAGGAACTCACACTCAGGTTCTCTCTTTAAAATCCTGTTCCCCGAAGGTCGTCACCATGACAGCCTGGCACTAGCATCTGGGTCCTCTCAGGATGAATAATTCCAGTATGGTCCTCAGACGGACGCTTTTCACCGCAATATTCAAGTCCTAATGAGAAGGTCCCAAAAGTCTTCCACTCTAAATCACGTAAAGCAGATCTTCATTCGCCTTCATTGCAGTTTTTGGAGGGTCTATAAAGTTTTTGGCTCCATAGCAGGAAATCTTCCAGTCCAAACCGAGTAAAGCAGATCTTAATGGAGCCATCATGCTGGAAGAGATTTGAGTCTCCTGGTTCAGGTGAAAACAAAAGTCTTCAAAATTCCTTCGACCGGCACACATTTGGAAGTTTTGATGAAAAAAAAACACAATAAAACCTGAGCCGTACAAGATTACACAATGTACCTTCATGCTAGAAGAATTCCAGACTCACTCTGTTAACAAGAACGTCATCTATGTTTAGGATTAAAATCGATTCTGTGCACAGCAATTCTTCTGGAAGTCTCCTTTGTGAAGCGCCCTCTGCTGGATTGCACTGGATCTGCAATGGTGGCAAAAAGCAGTGAGTAAGACCTTCAGGAAGACGGTGAAGTCGACAGAAGGAAAATCATATTGATGGTTGACTTATGAATGGTGCTCCATGTGACTGTGCGTACAGCTTTGTGCTGCCATCTGGTGGCATCTTATAAAACTAGTCTCTAGCACCTGTTTAATATGCATATATATATACAGTGGTAAACACGGAGATAAAAACCGCACACCTTAAACCCACTGAGAAGGAGCTCGAGATCCAATAATCTCCATCCGCCATCGTCCTCGATTCACACGTCCACACATGCGGCGTTTCCACCGTCACTACGTTTCTGTCGTTATGAAGTTCTTTAACTCTCCGCTCTTAATTCACTTCTTTTCCACACAATCTCTCCCGCAACGGAAAACTCCGGCGCTCCCCTCGCTAATCTCTCGCTGTCTTTCCCTCGATGCCGTCATCTTTCCATCCTTCACATCTTATCTATCACTGCATTCTTTTTCTGCTTCCTGAATTCAATCATTTTCCTTTTAATAACCTCATTCTTCCCTCCACGTCCTCCTCACTACATAAATCCCTTATAATTTAAGCTCCCCGCTTTCTGCCGAAGACATATACGGCCTGACATTTCCCTCGCGCTCCGCAGGGTATCCGACTAACGCTGATCTTATGTCATAATCTTATAAAACCACAATAGCTGAAGTCAGTAGGGTTTTTCATCCTCTCTTTTTGTTCTCTCTCTCTCTCTCTCTCTCTCTCTCTCTCTCACTCTTTCACCTTCTGGATTCAGAGCAGCTTTTTTTTTATTGACACTGACCCTCTGCAGCTGCCAAAAAGCACATGGTCTTTATAAATATGTACACAAGATGCTGTTAATTAATCACATGACCTTGCACAATAATGACAGCACACTCCTTGCACAGGAGTAATGACAGCCTGTGACATCAGTCATCACACGGTGTGCATTACAGCAATATGCTCCTTCTAAAAGAGGTGGACCTTCAAAGCTTTTAGAAAAACAGTATTAGATAAAGACGGAACACGACACGACGATATCGGGCGGATTTTAAACGAAAAAGTTCATAAATGTGGCTTTTATACACTTTCATGGCAGAGCCAGGTGACAGACATGCTGCTTTCTATTTACAGACTGTGATACTTATGCAGAGGAAATGCAGTATCTGTAGAAAACAGGCTGTGCATTGTGATAGTTTCACAATGGTTTGTTTACTTCATCCATCACTGCTCTCTGATTTCTGGGATATTTCAGCTTCAGTGTGTCGCTTTTTGCACTTAAATACATTTAGTGAAATCAGTCGTTCCTGTTTATTTATGTGGATAAAAACGTGCAGTAACACACCAATTTGGGTAGGGGGCGCTGTGTTGTGCTTTTCTGGTGTCTACTGATCATCAGCATACAGTTGAACATGGAGAAGAACATTTGTAGAGGAATAAATGATGATGAAACTCACCATTGTTTTATTGTAATATTATTCTTGATTGGTGTGTGAAAGTGAGTCACATTCTAGTCTTTTCACTAAAACATTAAAAAGTGATAAAAATGATAAAAAGAAACATTATAGCAGTAATAAATCATAGTACTTTTCCAAAAGTGAAAGTTTTACTGGATTCAACTAAACGGTTTGTTTACTTTGTCCACCTTTACATTAAAACCTACTGTTTAAACTCTGGACTTGGGTTTAGATCTTAACTGTACTGTATATATGAGCGAGTGTGTAGATCGATGGTTATGGTTACTGATCGGAAGGTCGAGGGAAGGGGTGATTGAGCCCCGGTATCGCCAAACTGGTACTTGAGCAAGGCCCTTAACCCTCTGTGCACCAGGGGGCGCTGTATCATGGCCTACTCTGCATTCTGACCCCAAAAAAAGTCCATTTCACTGTGCTGTAATGTATATGTGACAAATAAAGACTTTTCTATATAAAATATGACATCAATAACTAGTTAAAATAAAGAAGTAATCCTCCGCGTGTAACGTGGGTTAACAAGGGCGCGCTTTCTTTTTCATATTGGTACAAAGTCTTGCAGAATGATGCAAGAAAAAAAATGATGAAACGTTTGCTCCTGGAAGCATGAAACACAGATTAGACATAAACCCTATCCTGGTGGAATGACTCTACTCATGGCATGAATATAATCATGTGTCAAAATAGCACGATTAGCCTTTTCCAGGGGAAAAATAGACACTCGTGTTTACGTTCTCCTCCGTCGTCATGGCATCCTGACCCGCATCGCAGGTCTGCATTTCAGAGGGAGGAAAATAAACGAGGGAGACGTGGAGGATAAAGCCTGTTAGGTCGACTCTGTATGAGGGCATAAACGATTAATATCTGTAAGCTACTGGCAGATCACGCTATGAATATTTATTTTGCTCAGCGCTAGGATATTGATACAGAAACACGGTAGCCTTGTGTTGTTCAGGGAGCGAGATCGTGATGTGCATTAGGTTGCTTCCTGACTGGAGAAAAAAAAAAAAGAAAAACACTCATAGTGCAGTAAAAATGTTTAATAACATTATAAACTGGTGATAGACGTGTAAAAGATGGAGCTTTGATAAACACGGGGTTCCAACTCTCTTATAGTGATAAAGGGATTCAACCTAAACATCCGCTTTCATACTAAAATATCCCTTTAAATAGCCATTGAGGCGCTGATCGCTCAAATGATTATTATGGGTTTGCGGTTGTTACGAGAGCGCCCTCTATAGGTGAATCATTGATATCAGTACTGTTTGTTATTGCACGTGAGAATGCACACTGCACAGAGAGCGCTCTATTATATTTTATTGTTTAACATTGATATCAGCATAATTTATCAATGGTTTGAATCATATATATGTATATCTATTTATATATATATATATATATATATATATATATATATATATATATATATATATATATATATATATATATTTATGTTCATGATTCAGTGTTTATTATTTTTTTAACATATGATGAAATGCGTAGCCGGGAAGCACGATCCAAGTATTTTCCAGGACATATTAGTTGGTTTAGGATTTGTATTACACTCCACATGGATGTTTAACATAAACTCCCCCACAGTGATGCATTTAACAGAGGTTTAGTGGTTATAATTCCTCCACAGTGTTCAGGACAACAGTACGGATGCACACTGATGAAGTATTCCTCCTTTTCCAGCAAAAAAATCCCGTGTTTCCATTCAGACACCGGGAGCTTAATGTGGTTGGGATAAAATCCGTACATTCATCCCTGGAGCTCATCTGATGAGATCTGGGCTCCATTATTAGTAATAAGCTCCTAAGAAATTGCTCACCTTATAAATATGTAATTCACTCACCACGTGATCTGCTCCCGAGTAGAAACGGGACGCTTTGCCATTTCAATATCCCTTAAGAAGTAATCCACCACAATATGAGATTTCCTGCCCTCAAATTTCGCACAGAGATATTAGGTTTTTTTTTTCCTTTTTTCTTTTTGTTATGGACCCCTGGGCAATGACCCAATTATCAGTGCCTTATTTCTTTGAATAGATCTGTCCTTTGAGCAGAGTCAGCACCTCATCATTTCCGTTTTTTTAAAGTCTGCACCGAGGCTGCACCGAGGCCTTGCCATCAATTTTATTTTTTTATTTTTTGCTCTTTCTCCAAGCACTTAATGACATTTGGCCATAATGACAAGACCTGAATCTGCTGAAGAACCTCCTCCTGCCTTCAAGCCGGGATGAAAGAACAGAACATGGACCATCCATTTGCTTCTGCTCGTCACTGTTTTACAGGTGCGGGTGATTTACTGCACTGTCCTGGACGTCTTTGGTGTGCGAAGTCGTTTTGCCGTTATTATCCGACAGTGGCGTTGTGTAAAAGACAGGAGGCGGAGCTGGGGGTGGGGCTGGGGGCGGAGGAGATGTTGATGTTGATTGGGAGTGATGAGGATGGACGGGATTAGAAATGAGTTTATTAGAGGGACATGTAGGAGGTTTTGGAGACGAGGTGATGGAGGAGAGATGGTTTGGATGTGTACACAGGAGGGACATGAGGGAGAAGAATGCTGAGCACGGAGGAAATGAGGAAGGAGGAGGAGGAGGAGGAGGAGGAGGGTGATGAAGGAAGACATGCAGGTTTTTGGTGTGACAGATGTAGAGGAACAGGGTGATGTGGAGAAGGAGGATCACAATTCAAGCTTTTTTTTCCATTTATCCCAATACCTTAAATGGGTTTCTGCTCTATTATGGTTATGATGTATATAAATAAATAAATAACTCTGAACATTTCTGCAGAATGTTTGCTTGTTGCCGAGTCGAATCCGTTCTTTATCTGGTATCTCTGGTGGCACAGCACTTACAGAGATAGACCCGAAGCGTGACATTGTGCTACGTGAACACTATACAGTAAGCAAATACAATGAAACGTAAAGGAATCAAAATCTCCTGCTGGGGTTCCAGTTTTTTTTTCTTTACCCATCATGTGTTTTTACAGCGCTTCTGTTTTATCAATCATGGTAGGAAACATGTATAGATCCCTGAAGGTTATCCTGGAACTTTGATGGAACGTGTGTGTGTGTGTGTGTGTGTGTGTGTGTGTGTGTGTGCTGTAGGCTCCTCATCAAGCTGATAAGAAATCAGTATATATTCTATTCTGGTGCACTGATTGCCCTTGTAGTGTCCTCCTGTTGAAAGTGTCTGTTACGTTTTATTCCTGCATATGTTGTAATAAAGACCTGCATTCTTCTGATTGCACCGTTCCACATTTGCTCCCGGGGTGAAGATTCATCCCAAAGACATTGACCAATCCAAATCCCACCACCAAGCTGCCACTAGGGGCGCTTCAAAGTCTTCCAACCAGATCTTCATATATCTGCACCATCACGCTGCGAATGAGTGACAAAGTTCATGCGTCTGCATTGAAAAGACGTCACATATTATTGTGTGGTTACAGTTTGTGGAAGAACTTCATCCGGCTGGAGAAAGACCTGGTTAGGAGACAAACTTTTGTCCGTATGATGTACGTTACGGCAGCGTTTTGTGAGATTGTTCACATAGTCGGGCCGTGCAGTACATAATAAGAGCAAAATCAATTTTTTCTACACAAAAAAAACTCTGCATCTGCTCTGGCTTCAATATCTTATTGTGTTCAGTGTCTTTCTTACGCACACATGTCTCAATTTGGATGCAAAAGGCAGGATGAGGCACTGAATAGACTCTTTTGTGCATGCTTGATGTGAATCAACAAATTTTCCTCCATTAAAAAAAACAGAAATAATAATAATAATAATAATAAAAAAAGTCTCCTTATCGTCCCCAAGACTGTCTCCGAGTCAAATAAGTGTGCCAGACAAGAGCGCTAATATCAATTTTTTTCCCCATTTCTCCACAATTATGCAAGAAGTAAAAAGGGTTGAAAATACAAAAGCTTCACTGACAGCCTGGAGATTCACTATTGATTCAGACAAAGTGATTTACTCAGTCACGAGGCTCAGGCAGGAATAAACGGCTGGATTTGGACAACATCGGAGCGCATCGGAGCTACACTGAGCAAAATGTACAGATATCAAATAAGCCTTCATTTCAGCAATGCACATTATTAATTAACCAGATAAAACATAGTAAAGCGAGATAAACTTCCATTAATTCACTAAAATACGAGGCAGTTTTACTTACTGTGCAGTTACTATGGCAACCGGGTGCTATTTTTTCCCCCCGACACACTTGTATAGTACAGTTTAATCTTATGCTACGTCAAGCAAAGCGATTTCACTCAAACAACAAAGTGTTTATCCGTTAAAAATCATCAATTCCTGACCAAAGTTTTTTTTCTAGACATTCTTGTCCTCGGGAGATAAAAACATTAGTTTCAGTGAACAGGAAAAAGCATTGCTGGCTACACAATGCACTCACAGTTTCTTTAGGAGGTTTGTGAGATTTCCTCCAGTTGATGCCACTGCCAATGTAGTGTAGTATTATTTTAATGTGATTTGTATCGGTTTCTGTGACATTAATACACTTTATGGATAGAAGATGGTGATTTATGCTTCATTTGTTGCTTTAATAAACTCAAACTTCTTCCGGGAAGATCTTCTCGATGTTAAAGTGCTCTTGTGGAGGTTTTATTCAGACAGTGAGAAGGTGGGGACGTTCCTGGGGTTCAGTCGGTGCTTACACATTCATTCCATTATGCTTAATAACTTTATACAAGGCAGATCTTCCACATGTTTCCACCCCTTTGTGGCTCTGGCTTTGGAGCATTGTCATCATTATCTCAGGCGTCTATGGGCATTAAGGCAGGATACACCCTGGATGGAATGCCAACCCATCGCAGGGCACACACACACACACACACACACATACACACATTAATACACTAGGGACAATTTTCCAAGGTGCCAATCAACCTACCGTGCATGTTTTTGGACCACACACACACACATGGCCGAGACGGGAATCAAACCCGGACCCTGGCGGTGTGAGGCGAACGTGATAACCAGTAAACCACCGTGTCCCACTTTCATCATTATCTAATCAATAATCAATTATTTACATATAATCAAGGATCCAAACATTAAAATGTGCAAAAACGGACTGCAGAATGTAAAAAGGCATGAATTAGCATTTAAGGTAGGAAGGAAAGGACCTGCGCATGCGCTATAAACAGTATATTCATTACAGCATACAAAAATCACTTTAAATATAAATGATCATTACACAACAGAGTGTACACTCCTGAGTCTTGCTCACATTCGAAAAGTGTGTAGGAACAACAGAGAGGAGATTTATTTATTTATTTATTTTTCTCCTGTCAAGCCGTGAGTCATTGCGTGGTGTGTTGGTGGATTTTGTACAGATTTATGTCGCCACTCTGCTCATGTATAGCAGCAAAAGTAAAGCAGATTGTTGTTCCGCTAACTACTAACTACTCCTGCCACTGTCGAGTGTCAAACACTAACAGGGACGCCGCAGATCTGCAGCAGCAGTGTGACTCGCCGTCCAGGCTTTAAAACATGTACTTATTATCTTTAAAATGCAGGAATAAATGAGATAAGATAGCAATAAAAATTCTCAGAAATATATTTATTAGTTAGTCTTTGGTATATATAATATATATATATATATATATATTATATATATATATATAACAAAATAATAACTATAAAACAAATATGAAGTTAACTTAATAGATAAAATAAATATATAAAATAAATAATTTCAATATTTATTATTTAACATGTACATTATGTCATTATTTATGATTAATATATATTACTTTATTATTAAATGTATATATATATATATGCAACAAAAACATTATATGTATATTATCTTATTGTATAGATCTTTTAAAGATCTCCCACACACACACACACACACACACACACACACATATACCCTATACACATACATAGATATATATGATATATATATATATAAGGTATATATTAGATCAAACCCATTGTCCTCCATTTTATCCCGAAACACATGTTAAATGTGCCTTAACAATTTTTACCATCATATAAAGAAACCAATTAGATATTTATTATTTACTAATATTATATTTGGACATACACATTCAAAATATAGCGATTTGTTCTCTTGATCTATATCTCTTCTAAAAATATGATTAAGAGTTTCCTGTATTACTTTACAGTGGAGTTTTATTCTCTTCACACTAAATTGGCCGTTTAATCCCATGATAATGAGATGTGCTGCATGTCACCGTGATATTCCAGGAGATCCACATGACCCCTCACAGTGCTGACGGCAAGAACGTGCTCCGACTTCAACCTTATTTTAATACCTGCGCAAGTTCAAATAAGGTGAGAAAGGACAAAGCAAAGGCAGGTCCGGGAAAACCAGAGGCAATTCTCTGTCTGGTTCATGTCTCCGTTATAATGATGAAGGAGATGTGGGAGATTGGGCTGAGGAACATTTCAGAACCTGCTGGACCTGCATGCATCCCGTCCTAATGAAGAATGGAAGAATGACGGTGTAGCGTGAGGATTTCAGGAGATGTGAGCGAACCGAAGCATGTCAATACCCCAAGTGGTGTTAAAAAAAAGTCGTAACATGCCACGGGGCACACGGACGGGCATCGTCAGATCTTTTTTTCAGTGCTTGTAATCTGGTAGATCTTGTAGACGCTGAAAGACAGAACACTACGAGCTGCTGAAGGAGGAACTGGATTTAGAAATT
>JACRUU010000021.1:11882210-11884710 GCA_030449085.1 Kryptopterus vitreolus
AGGATTAATTGGACCCTAAACGGCCAAAAAAGATGAAGATGATTTTTTTTATTAAAGTTGCGTAGAAATCCAGATCGGATCATTTTACTGACTCGGTTCTTAGAATCTGATTTGGTTAATTTTGTCCCTTTGATCAAAAATTAAATAAAATTGCATTTCCATTAAGCAGGTCCACACACACCAACTTTAACTATTGTTAGACTATTGTATATGTGTATTTATGCTTTAAATGCATCGCATATATTGGAGTCAAGTCACAAAAAACGAACGAGCCAGATGACTCTCGAGATGAACGATTCAAAAAAACAAACGACTCAGACCAGAAGAATCAACAGATAAATGACTCATTGCTGTTTTCTGTTCGGAACCTAGAGATTTTGCGATGCATCGCGTAGAAAATGAACGAATCACTTTTTGTGGACGACTCGAGTCACATTAAAGACTCGTCCGAAATGAAGGACTATAGAGATTCGTTCATTAGAGCATTAGAGAGATCAGGATGTGTTTTGTGTTGTAATTGTACATTTCACATTCCAGGCCAAATGTTTGGAGTAAACTGGTGTTGTTCGTTGTGAATCGAGTCGATGGGAAATGATTCAGTGATTCATATATTCGTATAAAACTTTGGCTACTTGTAATGGCGTTGGGCTTCCACTTGTTGACGTTCCGCTGCCATTTCGGTGCCATTTTGTCAGATTAGGGAATAAAAAACGTGCTTCCTTAAAGGTCAGAGAGAACTCGTCCTGAAAGATAACTCTGTGTGAATGCAAATAAAACTTTTAGTTTCACAGGTTCTGTTTCTTTTTTCTTTTTACATTCTGGATGGAGTTTATCAGTGTGTTTAAGCTTTCGAGGAAAAAGAACGAGGGATGAAGCGAGAGAGAGAGAGAGAGAGAGAGAGGTTGATATTATGCATGTAAAGCAGACGAATGCAGCCCTGTTTGTTAAAGCGAGTGCAAAGAAGAGATTAATAAAGAAAAGCAATGGGAGAAGGAGGTGCAATTAAGTTTCATAAGACAGATGGGTTTTTTTTTTTTTTTTTTTTTTTTTTTTTTTTTTAATGATTTAACTTCCCCCTAAGACAGGAATTAGGGAAGCTCGGGCTGAACCGGAGTCTGGATATGTTAGTGTGTGTGCTTAATGACTCTCCGAGCAGACATTAGAAATTTAATAACTGTGCCAATATGATTAATGAGCGAGGACTCGGACTGTCATCGCTGCATTGATTCCATCTTCTGTAAATTTCATTACCTAGACAGCACCCTGCCTTGTTGTCTGCTTTAAATGACAGGTACGATGAATTTACAAAGTTCACACACCGCTGTGACGTGCGGGAAAAAAAAGAAACCATGATCATTCGCTTTTTTCCATCCTTGATGAAATCAGAAAGAATTCAGGCAATGAGAAAGACTGAAAAGGAAAAAAAATGTAATAATAATAATATACTTAATACAATAATATACTTAATAAAAAGTTTGAGACATTTTTGTGTGTTAATGGGATTATTGCATTTTTTTTAACCCTTTTTTTGTATTTGGGATTTTATATAAAAATATCAGGGTTGTAAATAATCCAACGTACTGTTTTGTACAGGGGGGCGTGGCTAAGTTTCAAATTAAACCAATCGCGTTCCAAAGTATTGTCACGAATGAAACGATTCTCATTAACCTAAAGAGAGAAAAGTGGAGCGTCTTATGAACAACCTTTACACAAATAATGTGGTGATGATGTGAGTTGTGCACGGAAGATGTTCTGGAAAGAGCAGGGACGTCCGGATTGCTGATAAAACCCCCCAAAAATGTAAGTATTAAACATTTTTATGTCTTAATGGGATTCTAGTGTTTTTTAACCCTTATTTTTTTTGTATTTGTAATTTCACATAGGGGGCACGATGGCTTAGTAGTTAGCACATTCGCCTCACACCACCAGGATCCGGGTTCGATTCCCGTCTCGGTCATGTATGTGTGTAGTTTGCATGTTCTCCCCGTGCCTCAAGGAGGTTTTTCTCCGGGTTCTCCGGTTTCCTCCCGGTCCAAAAAAAACATGCACGGTAGGTTGATTACCACCTTGGAAAATTGTCCCTAGTGTATGAATGTGTGTGTGAATGTGTGTGTGTGTGTGTGTGTGTGTGTGTGTGTGTGCCCTGCGATGGGTTGGCATTCCATCCAGGGTGTATCCTGCCTTAATGCCCATAGACGCCTGAGATAGGCACAGGCTCCCCGTGACCCGAGTGAAGATCGGATAAAGCGGTAGAAGATGAATGAATGAATGAATGAATTTCACATAAAACCTGAAAAACATCACGATTGATGCTTTTTCTTGGTTTTTTTTTTTAATCACAAAAAAACCCACTGGCTGTAAATTATCCAATGAAACTGTTTTGTTCTTGGGGGGGGGCGTGGCTAAGTTTAAAATTAAACCAATCACGTTCAGTGTCTCGTGTTCCAAAGTATCGTCGTGGATGAAACGATTCTCATTAAACCTAAAGAGAGAAAAGTGG
>JACRUU010000021.1:11889710-11917210 GCA_030449085.1 Kryptopterus vitreolus
GATATGATATGTGATATGATATGTGATATGATATGTGATATGATATGTGATATGTGATATGTGATATGATATGTGATATGATATATGATATGTGATATGATATATGATATGTGATATGATATATGATATGTGATATATGATATGTTTCCCCTTTAACACGATGCAGTTCAATCTGATTCAATTCAATTTGATTCAGTGCAATTGAATCGATTCAGTGATTCAATATGGTACAGTTCACGTTTATTTCTTTGCTTTAGATCATCCATCAGAAATCAATCTACATAGAATTATTATATACTATTTCATATTTTTTTAGCGAGCCGAATATGTTTAAAACAAAGAATCTCGTTACTTTTTTAACAAAAATCAATGCTTTGCATCTTTAACCTTTATGCCGATGCGCCCGTGCAATATTCCGAATTTTACCTTCCTTATCGTACTATTAATATCCAGTTTATCTGGAGCGTACAGAGGGAGAGTCGGTGCTGCTTCACAGTCAGAGATGTGAGTCCGAGTCTACACCGCAGGCTGAGCCGCCGACGCGCATAAAACTCCATAAATTAGCACAGCTTTGAAGGTTTAAAGGAACGCGCACTCAAGAAACTTGACCTTGAGTTTTGTTGAATGCGATATCAGACCTGCTGCAGAGCTTGTGCTTGGGCAGATCGCGGATTTGAGATGAAAATTGTAATGCATCCGATTCACCATGCAGCTCGCAAAGTCCCTTCTGCCGCAAAGCACGCGCCGCTCTCACGGGTACGACGTAGGTGCATTTATATAGTGCCACACTTCTTATTTCTTACTGAAAATATCACCAACATTGTTTTGTAAGATAAATTGAAAATATAAAAGATAACTGAGATAATAATAAATGCGAGGTGTAGTTTTGTAACACACCAACAGATGGCAGCACAAAGCTGCATGCACAGTAACAATGAGCACCGGCCTTGATACAATTGTAATCGCAAAAGGCGCTTCAACAAGAAGACTTCCATATATATATATATATATATATATATATATATATATATATATATAGTTCCCTAACAGCTTTATTATATACCACTCCATGACTTCATCACAATAATACACTAATACAGACCTATACAGCAGATGTTCTGCTCACAGCCTTCGCCTCCTGGCATCAAACAGTCTGCACTGATTATCAGCTGCTGTTAAACAATATGCTGTCGGAATGCAGAGTATGGTGTGGAATTTTCTAGAAGGTTTTAAATCCACTTTATGGCAAAAAAAACAAACCTCATGTTGATTAGATGAGACAGGATTGATCAGTGGAATCCATCTCTCAATTAGATATCACAGTGAATTCATTAACAGTTCTGTGCTGCTCGTATTTCATGCTACAGAAAACATTTTTCCTCGTTTATTTGCAGATTTAATAAGGTCTGATTTCCTCCGGGGGATCCGCGTATGACTTTGGCTTCTTAATTTAGGGCTTTTTTTTGTTTGTGAGTTATTTATTTAGTTTATTTACGTTTTTTTTTGCAGACGCCCTTATCCGAGCAACTGAGGGCCTTGCTCAAGGGCCCCGTTAGTGACAGGTTGGTGGTGGGATTTGAACCTGTCATCTTCCCGTCCGCATGCTAATGCCTTAAGCACCGAGTTCCCACCTCACTAATTACACTTGCGGTGCGCGACCGACCGGCAAGCGCGTGATTGGTCTCTGCGGTAATGCGCCGTTACTACGGCATTTCCAAATAAGATTCTAATAACGTTCATAATGTTTTTACTTTTTATCCGTGTCAAATTCCTTTTCGGAAAATTATAATCCGGTTATTTCCTAAAGGTTTGTATTCACCTGACCAGAAGATTGGCGCATAATAATCTCCACCTTTATGGGATGAGATGTTTCAGGGGAGGTCCGGGTTCGATTCCCGTCTCGGCCATGTGTGTGTGGAGTTTGCATGTTCTCCCTGTGCCTCAGGGGGGTTTTCTCCGGGTTCTCCGGTTTCCTCCCCCGGTCCAAAAACATGCACGGTAGGTTGATTGGCACCTTGGAAAATTGTCCCTAGTGTGTGAATGTGTGTGTGTGTGTGTGATGGGTTGGCATTCCATCCAGGGTGTATCCTGCCTTAATACCCATAGACACCTGAGATAGGCACAGGCTCGCCGTGACCCGAGGGAAGATCGGATAAAGCGCTAGAAAATGAATGAATGAATGTTTCAGGGGCGTGCGCAGTGTTCCGTCCCAAAAGGCCTTTAATAGCAGGAGATTTTCCGCTCCAGCCCGAGTCCTACATAATTCCGTCTTTATGGAAGAACCACATCTGGCTGGAAAATGTCACGTGTCCCAAAACGTTTCTCCTGACACTTTAATGGAGATAAACTTTAATCAAAATAATCAGAATTTTCTCTGATGAATGATTTATTTTGTAAGTTCTCAGTCCTTTGGAATCTCCGCGGTACAATTATACAGTTAAAGTGTATCGTTCCCGTTCACACGCGCGTCTGCCTGATCCATGTGTTTAAATGATGTGAATCGTTTTTTAGCCGTGGAGAATCTTTTTATTTCCCCCCTGCTATGTTTATAATCTCAGAAAACGCACGTTCTTTATAAAGGATTGTAAAAACCGATGTGTTGGAACGAGATACAGAAAAGCAATGTTTAATTCGCTTTAATATCCGGAGCGGTACTTATTCTACAAAACATCACACGGACAAACGGCACGGAGATCTGCTCCTGATTACATGATCGATTTCAGGGAATGATAGAATAATAATAATAATAATAATAATAATAATAAACTGTTTCTCTCTTTTATGTATTTACATACATCTGTAAATACATAGAATTACACAGATGTGCATCTGGATTGAGATTTTTAACCCTCAGTGACCAAAAAGTAGTGAGATGATGAAATGGCAGCAGTTGCAAATAATAATAACAATAATAATAATAATATTAATAATAATAAATGATGGTTGAAATTGTTCTGGATTAGGTTTAAGCTGTAAATCCCGTCTCGCTCGCACACATGCACCATTGTTGTCTGTAAAACAGTTATTTCCGTCTCAGTGACGGCGCACATGCCGCTGCGGCGGAACGCGGACAGGCGTCGCTGTGTTGCGGAGTCGCTGGATTTGGCAGCTGGATTTGGCAGCTGGGCCTGGCAGCTTTAGATGAGCCCTTTTGAATTAGGGCTTGTCAGTGTGGCTTTATCGGCAGGACAAATTCTCGCCAAGGCAGCTGAGGTGGACGCCATGGCTTTCTGTCATCATTTGGCACGGGATGGCGAGCGCGCCCGAGCGCTCTTCCTCATCAAGCTCCAATGACAGGTGTGATTTGTGCGCGAAGAGGAAGATGGACGGAATCGGGCACCGCAGTGTCGGAATCACATGTAGGGGGGGAAAAAAGGGGGTGTATTTTGTTTCAGAGGTGTTTGTTCTGTTTTTCCAACATGCTTTTTGCTCCAGGAAGGAGTGACTGGCCAATCACACGAGATCTGTACTGCATGCACTACGAATCGACTCTCTATAGTGAATCCTGAACCAGAAAAAAGTCAATTGGCCAAAGGGGCATCTTTTTATTTCGTTTTTTTGGTATAAATACGATTACGTCATGTCTAGACAGAAGTCACGACTCCGGGCCAAAGCAAGGAGACGTTATTCAGAACACGACTGTACTGCTTCTCTTCATACCTCACTTACTGATATCAAGCTTGGCACGCTAAAGGTATCTTTAGTGTCGGGTGTGTTTTATTCCCATCATTTACTGCACAAATTTAACTACAGACATCTCCACTGAGACGTGCTGAGAAGTGAACATGCGTGCACTAAATAATAATAATAATAATAATAATAATAATAATAGGGGGCACGGTGGCTTAGTGGTTAGCACGTTCGCCTCACACCGCCAGGGTCCGGGTTCGATTCCCGTCTCGGCCATGTGTGTGTGGAGTTTGTGCATGTTCCCCCCGTGCCTCAGGGGTTTTTTCTCCGGGTTCTCCGGTTTCCTCCCGGTCCAAAAACATGCACGGTAGGTTGATTGGCACCTTGGAAAATTGTCCCTAGTGTATGAATGTGTGTGTGTGTGTGTGTGTATGTGTGTGTGTGTGTGATGGTTTGGCATTCCATCCATGGTGTATCCTGCCTTAATGCCCATAGATGCCTGACATAGGCACAGACTCCCCGTGACCCGAGGGAAGATCGAATATAGCGGTAGAAGATGAATGAATGAATGAATGAATGAATAATAATAATAATTACAAATTTTTTTAAGTAAAAAAAAAAAAGTTCTAAATTAAAAAGAAACAAACATGAAAAAAATTGCAATATTGACATTTCTGGACATTTATATGAATTATAATGGCCTTTTATAAATAAAATAGGATTTAGTTTCTCAATATAAGATTAAAAGAATAAAAGAAAGAATGAAAAAATATACTATCAATATAGTTGCATTTGTGTGTGTGTGTGTGTGTGTGTGTGTGTGTGTGTGTGTGTGTGTGTGTGTGTGTGTGTGTGTGTGTGTGTGTGTGTGTAAAACTCTGAACGCCCCTGTAGACACCCCTCAGGCCCAGAGGAAAGCTGCTGATTTAGTGAAAAGACAACACAGATTTACACAGTGATCCTCCGGCAAAGCAGATTCAAAGCATCAATATAAGATTTTCCTTTTGTTCCCCGAAAGAAACGTTCATCATGACGAGCTGCAGAACGAAACCAGCAGCGCATTCCTGCCTTTCTCTCTCGCTGTAGATAACAAACTCGCTTTACGTGACGGGAGATCAGGAGCGTCTGTTCGACGTCATTAAATCTTTATATGTCACTTTATAATACAATGTATGTGGTGTTTTACATGTAAAAGGGACCCATAGACATGTTTGTCACATGATTAATTGAGACGTGTAGAGAAATAGCAGTGAAATCATGTGACTGGATCGTATATCGCAAATATAACTCAAAAATTCATCCCCATAGTTTTTCCTGGCTTCTGCTCCACTGTCATTGCGAGAGCGGCCTCTAGAGGCCAATCACTGACACCACATGCTTTTTCATTTTATTTCATGAATATATATATATATATATATATATATATATATCATAATATATATTATTCATTCATTATAATTCATTGCCTATCATTTTATTAAAGTGATCAATGTGATGTTTTGTTAATTTTCCTTAAAAATATTAGTAAATACGAGAGATGAAATTAAAACCTTCGGTGCAACACATGTTTATTTGGGACGTAAAGAAAAAAAAACATGTTTATTTCTTTACTTTTGAAGATTTACGTCGTTTAAGACAACGTTTAATTTGTCACCATGTTCATGCGCATGTAAATGAGAGAATTAAACACTTTTATTAATATCTTGTAGAACAGATGCAAATGTGTAATGAAATATTTTAACGGATTGACATCCCTAATATTTACATTTCCGGCATTGTGGCAGACGCCCACTTACTCATGCGCCCACTAGTGGCAGCTTGATGGTGGTGCGATTTGAACCGGTCCAGAGAACGACACGCCACTTAACCTAATAAATACTAATACATACATAAACACATATATAGTGTGCGGTGATTGTGTGTATCTCTGTAACTCTGATCTAAACGTTCCTCTCGTCATGCGATGATGTCACGCAGATCCTCGGCATTAGTCAGCGAACGATCTTGACTTCCAACGAGCGTCAAACTCCGAGGAGTCGCTATCTGCTCGGTACAAGCAGTGTGTCATATCCTAATGGACTCTCCTCACCCCGAAGCTCTTTGAAATATCTCTCGCTCTCCTTTAAAATGATGTTCCCGAGGGCCATCACCATGACAACCTGGCACTTGCGCATCCTGTTCCTATCAGACAGGAAGAAGAAGGAGAAAAAAAAAAACAGAAGAGATTAGATGAAAGGAGGAAGTGTCAAAATGAAGAAGCGGGGGTGCTGCTAGCCCGAGTCTGTTTAACATGTGCTTGCTCATTCCTGCTGCTTTCCTCCACTCAGAAACTCGCGCTGGTGACTTCGCTCCAACTGTGCGTCTTACATCAAATCCTTCAGAGATCGTCCGGGTCTTCTCACCATCACGAGAGGACGCGAGACGAGACCGTGGACGCCGCACGCTTCCCAAAGTGCTCCAGTACCACTACGGGAATTATTTATCAGGGATTCATTATTATTCATGATTTCTTGCAAATTCCAAGAAATTCCACATTATTCGGTACATTTACAGCATTTGGAAAACGCCCTTATACGGAGCGACTTACAACTGAGTAATTGAGGGTTAAGGGCCTTGCTCAAGGGCCCACTAGTGGCAGCTTGGTGATGGTGGGGTTTGAGCCTGCAATCTTCCGGTCCAGAGTCCAACACCTTAACCACTGGGCTACACACACCTGCCCTTATTCGTCTATACTTAACTTTCATACATTTATCTTTGCTCATATATATATATATATATATATATATAGGCACGATGGTTTAGTGTTTAGCACGTTCACACGGCCAGGGTTTGGGTTCGATTCCCGTCTCGGCCATGTGTGTGTGGAGTTTGTGCATGTTCTCCCCGTTCCTCAGGGGGTTTTTCTCCGGGTTCTCCGGTTTCCTCCCCCGGTCCAAAAACATGCACGGTAGGTTGATTGGCACCTTTGGAAAATTGTCCCTAGTGTATGTGTGTGTGTGTGTGTGTGTGTGATGGGTTGGCATTCCATCCAGGGTGTATCGTGCCTTAATGCCCATAGACGCCTGAGATAGACACAGATCTGCATCATCTCCCATTGGAGGAATACAAACGTTACATCGAATAAGAAGCAGTTTGATGTGATGTTTGTGACCATCGTCTACAAGGGGTTAACATTATATTATTCTAATATTATAGACAAACAGGTTATTATAGTCTGTTATTCCCAATTCCGACGTCTAAATTATTGACAGTGTCAAATTATATCGAATTTTTTTGGATATTTTGTCAGAGAAATTCTCTTTGCTTTATAAGCTGTATATTTGCTGGCGCAGTGTGTGTTAATCTCATTCATGCTTGTGCGCTGGAGTGTAGAGAACCTCGTTGTTGTGCCTTTTCTGAAATACACGGACGTTATTTCAGCACAATATGTAATCACTTGCGTGCTGTAAACTAGATTAAAGCGCGTCTGACAATAAAAGAGAAGACAGCCCAGTATTTTATGCATTCACTTGCCACCACTACCTCTGTGTGTGTGTGTGTGTGTGTGTGTGTGTGTGTGTTTGTGTGTGTGTGTGTGTGTGTGTGTGTGTGTGTATATATCACATCGCCTTGAGGAGGCCCACAGCATTGTGATTTTTTTTTGCACAGCTGTGTGTGTGTGTGTGTGTGTGTGTGTGTGTGTGTGTGTACCTGACTATATGTGAGAGCGAGAAAGAAGCCAAGTTTTCATCTCCGGCTTGCCAGTGGGACGCACGTCGCTGTCAGACCAACACACCTGGACAACTGGACACACACAGTGCTACACAATACCTGCACAAAAATCAGAATCAGGACGAAAAAATATCTCTCATATAAACACAGCGAGACGATCTTTCTATTAGTAAACAAATAAGATAAATCAACCATTAATCCCAATTCTAAACTTAAAAGGAACATATTTTTATTCGGCAGCTTTTATATTTAAAAAAAAAAATAAAATTTGTGCATTTTGCATTCTTTATTTGGTTCTTTTTCATTCATTCATTCATCTTCTAGCGCTTTATCCGATCTTCCCTCAGGTCACGGGGAGTCTGTGTCTATCTCAGGTGTCTATGGGCATTAAGGCAGGATACACCCTGGATGGAATGCCAACCCATCACACACACACACACACACACACACACACACACACACATTCATACACTAGGGACAATTTTCCAAGGTGCCAATCAACCTACCGTGCATGTTATTGGACCGGGGGAGGAAACCGGAGAACCCGGAGAAAAACCCCCTTGAGGCACGGGGAGAACATGCACAAACTCCACACACACATGGCTGAGACGGGAATCGAACCCGGACCCTGGTGGTGTGAGGCGAACGTGCTAACCACTAAGCCACCGTGCCCCCTATTTGGTTCTTATAAACCGATATTATAAATTGTGCGTCCTTGTGTTTATACGAAAAAAATAAACGAGTAAATCATAAAAATCGAATCAAAATAATAAATGCATGTGCAAAAGCATCAAATAAAATCACATTGAGATTCCGTTCTGTAGTGAAAAGCTCAGTCGCATTCAATTATTTATATAAGAATAAACGGCGACTCTCCGGGTCGGGAAGGTTTTCTTCGTTGGAAAGTTCTTCGTTGGGTTTTTGGTCACGTGATCAGGTTGGATAATGTGATCCCGAAAAACAGCGTCTGATTTATACAGAACTTCACCTGCACGTCTTACAGTTCTGCCATGTTTTATACTGCCTTTATAAAAGCCATCGATTTGTCAGGACAGAAATACAAAACGGCTTTTCTTTCACCCTTCATTTCTCATTTAGTTTCGGCTTTTACTACACAATTCCTGCAGTTTTCACCTCCTCCTGTCCTGCCCTTTCCATCCCCAGACAAATCTCACACCCAGGCAAATATTTTATCTTTTGACTTTATTTATTTATTTATTTATATAACAGGTTACCATGTCTCCTGTTCAATCACAAAACTCCATTCCGTCAAAACCTGCTGGTGCAGAGCGCCGTGTTGCGTGTTCCATCATCGCCTGGGAAAGATAAAGCGTGCAATTTACGTCATTTCTATACGTCGTAAAATTATCCATCGGACGAGGACGACATCATCATCATCATCATCATCATCACCCGGGGAAACATCGCTCCCTTCAGGATACAAACGTTCCATCTGAGTATAAAGGTCACTCAGAATAACCGTTGTGTAGACAGAGCTTTATGATAATACAGATCTTTATGCAAATGATTACTGAAACAGATTCCTGTCTCGGCCATGTGTGTGTGGAGTTTGTGCATGTTCTCCCCGTGTCTCAGGGGGTTTTTCTCCGGGTTCTCCGGTTTCCTCCCCCGGTCCAAAAACATGCACGGTAGGTTGATTGGCACCTTGGAAAATTGTCCCTAGTGTATGAATGTGTTTGTGTGTGAATGTGAGTGTGTGTCCTGCGATGGGTCGGCATTCCATCCAGGGTGTATCCTGCATTAATGACCATAGACGCCTGAGATAGACACAAACTCACCGTGACCCGAGGGAAGATCGGATAAAGCGCTAGAAGATGAATGAATGAATGAATGAATGAATAAATATATAAAAAGCAGATACACATCTCGCACCATGTCTCAGATCTCAGACTCATGCAATATTATTTTAGACATTTTAAGACTTATAGAGTTGCTCTAAATATACATGAATGTTCTCAGGCTCATTACCTTCATGTTGAATACCAAATCCAGTCCCAAATAGTCCAGAGGGTTTCGCACATTGTGTTTATATCTCTGTGTGTTCATCGGAATTAATGATGCCTTCAATAAACTTACATCAACTTCTGATGTTTCTATGCGCCCCAAAAATTCCTAATGACCCCCCATTCCGCTTCAGAGAGAGATACACATTCTGACCCGTGTGACCTCTATATTTACTGCGATCCGACGTAAGACTGGATCTTTTTTCTTCATTCGACACGTACGCGATTCATGCACTTGCTCTAATCCTCGTATATAACGTAAACCTGAAATATCTCTGTATTAATTTGGTCTCTAAGCCGTATTTCTGATCGGGATACAGTGAGGTGTGATGGCTGCGTACTATTGGGTCGTCCTTCACTCCAAATATATTACTAACATTATTCTCCATGGATGCCATTCGAGTGCATCTGCAGTCCCTTTTCATCTTGAGATTGGATTACTGCATTCCTCCCCCGTGTGCTGTCTGACTAAACCACAACGGAGATCCCGGGTCCAATCTCCTGAAGCTCTCCGCTATCACAGACCTCATCAGCATACATGTGTCGTGGCAATGATGAACAAAAACACCATTTTCACTATCAGTAAATTCATTAATTCAGTAGGAACTGAACACGGCATTGTACATATTTGCAGGGATTCTGATATTTTGATCAGAGATGGAAATATATTCGACAGAAATGTGTGTGATGTGATGATTATTGAGGAATTTCAGCCTATAAGTGTGATATAGTGGAAGGTATTTATCACAGTGAATAATGCATTGGCTGGTTAATGTGAACGGAGCGATTAATACGGTTTTACAGTGACGACTTATTTTATTACGCTTTTTTTATTTCCATGTGATTGATGGGGGTCGCAGGATGATGTCGTCAATTTCAATAGTAAATAATGAAACTGCACAGCTATACCGTGCATACTCTGTAAGACGGACGAAGGGAAGGTGAGAGAAACCTGATTACATCTGCAGGAGAGAAATAAATAAATAAATAAATAAACCTCTCATGAGTGCCTTCAAAATCCTCCCAAAAACACGACCTCCACCTGACAAGCCTCCACAATGTCCTGTTTCCACTGAAACCGTCATGCAGCATGTTCTGAGCATTTGTGTCCTGGAAATCATGTGGTGGAATAAAAGTCTCCGCTTGTCCTTACACTGGAGATACTGATTCTTCTCCTGCAAAAAAAAAAGTATCATTAGGGTTGTGATGGTTCAGGAATTTATTTTAGAACGCAGGTTTATCACAGGACATCGACATACAAATATTTGCACGCGCATTTATGTCTAAAAGAGCCGCAGGTATGAAAAGGGGATGAAAAGTCAGAAATTTGATCCATATCCTCTAAACCTTTGGGCTACACTGGATTATTTAGTGTCAGCTGTCGATTAATGAGCATCGTCCCTCTATATATATATATATATACACATAAGTTAATAAATAAATAAATAAATAACTAGCTGAAATTCCTGAGACTTCATGAATGAGGAGCCTTAAGAGGAACACATTCATTCCATTCCCATATTCTATTCTATTCTATTAATTACAGTCCAAATCCAGCTTCCTGTTTAAGTTCATAATGATCTCATGTATCTTTAGGATGTCGATGTGGAATCCAGAGCTTGAGGATGTAAGTTTGTGTAAAATAAATAAATAAATAAATATTGGGAGCAGAATCGGGTGGATTTCAGGAGGTTGTGTAGTTTGATGGAGAGAAACACAGGGAGAGAATGCTGTGAAAACACACGGCTGTGTCGGTGTTACGGCTGTGACAAGGCTGGAGGACCGAATAAATAGTTTCTTATTTGCATTGTGCAATATTGATGTAGTATTTGTGTCATGCAACAAATAACAACCAGAGAAACCATTTAAAACCATTAAAACCATTAAAACTGGCTGGAAACTTTTATATGCATGTCTCAAACACAGACATCACAAGCTACATCTCTCTCTCACACACACACACACACACACACATTTTTCCTGCTGACATTCTAAGGCTTGTTATTTCTGTTGCATGATGCTTTTTTTTTGTTTCCTGGTTTTGTTTACAGAACTCTGTTTGTTCATCACCCGCCCCTGCACTGTTTCTGACCAATCTCTCGTCTCGGCGTCTCTGCGATAAAACGTACGTCTCCAAGGCGTAAAAAACTTCGGTACGGATTTCTCAGACGGAAAAAAGTTGTGTACAGTTTCAGCCAAAATAAGGACAGAAATATTCGGGCTGTTTGTAGAATTATGCGACGCGTGACTTTTTCTGTTCTGTATGAAAAAAACATTAAGGATAAGGATCTCCTAAACACTCACACGGCCGCCACATGCAGTCTGATATCTGACGAGTCGTTAGTTATCGATTTGTTAAATAGGATGTGACTGAAAATTAGAGATGGGGCACGGTGGCTTAGTGGTTAGCACGTTCGCCTCACACCGCCAGGATCCGGGTTCGATTCCCGTCTCGGGAATGTGTGTGTGGAGTTTGCATGTTCTCCCCGTGCCTCAGGGGGTTTTTCTCCAGGTTCTCCGGTTTCCTCCCCCGGTCCAAAAACATGCACGGTAGGTTGATTGGCACCTTGGAAAATTGTCCCTAGTGTATGAATGTGTGTGTGTGTGTGTGTGTGTGTGACTGGTGTGTCGATGGGTTGGCATTCCATCCAGGGTGTATCCTGCCTTAATGCCCATAGACGCCTTAGATAGACACAGGCTCCCCGTGACCCGAGGGAAGATCGGATAAAGCGGTAGAAGATGAATGAATGAATGAATGAATGAAAATTAGAGTTCATCATGAAACAGTCATTTTATTTAAACCTGATTTATTTAATTAACGAAACGACTGGAAAAATAAATGCAGTTTATTTCTTTTTTAATATAAAATTAAATTCTCTTTTTAAAAAAACTAACTTTTCTTTACACGGAATATAATTCTCTGCCATTTATATATATATATATATATATATATATATATATCTATATATATATATATATATATATATGCGACAATGCGCCGGTGCACAAATCCAGCTGTGAGATTTGCTTTGGATTTGGAATTTGTGAAAGATCTCCTGCATTAAACACGACTGAATACATTTCCAATAATCTAGTCTAATAGATCAGTCATTTGTATTGGAGCATTTTTATTAAAGAAATAAATAAATGGATATAAAAGAAGTGAAAATAAATTCTCGTAACTCAACACACATTTAAGTCCTTTCTTTACTACCGATATAAAATAAACTCCACCAAAAAAATCGAGCAGCAAAATCCACCATGACGCACAAATCCGCCAATTAAAAGCGTCCGTGTGGAAACATAATAAAAGTCCTGATGATTCATATCTTTAAAACACAGTCATATCTTTAAAACATTTATACAAATATTTTGTAAAAATGTTCTATGTTGAAATTGGTTTCAGTAATAATTTGCATAAGGCTCCGTATTTGTCCGTGCGCATGTTAATTAGAGAATTAAACACTTGTAAAGGATTCATTTAAGAGATAAAATTGCATGATTAAGTTGCGATTAATCACAATTAAATATTTAATTTGTTAACTCATCTATTGATTAATTTCCAATAATCACTTTGGTGACATCATCCCAGAAGAGTTTAAGGTTGTTATAAATGTGTATAAACTTTTGTCAGATCGGGTTCATGACAAATACAAGCAGAAACACATCTTTATCACTCTAACTTGTAATGAAGCTGCATGATGTCACCTGTTGTTGTTTGTTTGTGATAAACATTGACAATAAATAGAGTAATAGATTAAAGCACAGGCGGGTAAAATGCATTGTACAGATATCAGTGATGAAGGATCGTCTCAGACTGATGTAATAACTGTGTGAATTTAATACACTGATCCCAGTGTGCTTCTTTTTCTATATAGTTTCACTGTTCTGTATGAAAAATCCTTCAGGATAACGAGCGTTTCTCCGATCTCGCCCTGTGTGTGTGTGTGTGTGTGTGTGTGTGTGTGTGTGTGTGTGACGTGAGAGTTTATGAGAGGCGTTCGGTATGGATTTGTTTCAATAGATTAAGTCTCTGTGTTTTTCTATTGATGGGTCGTAAGGTCGGTGGTGAGGTGATGGGTGGGAGAACAAGGGACCAATACGTCGTCTCCGTCAACGATCGGACAGCAATAAAGTCCACCGTGTATCTGTTACTGTGAGCGATGACATCATTAACTTTTCCCCCCAAACAATACAGAATCCATGAATTTCCTCTTTTCACCAGCAAACGCTGAGCGTAAATTTCACACCTGTTCTCAGATCAGATACATTCTAAACAAATGACACACTGTGTATAAAGTACACTTAGGGAGGTTATAGAGTGTAATAGTGTGCAATACAGTCTCAACTGTTCATGTATGAATGGAATAACTGTAAGATTGTCTGGATAAAATGCTGTAGATGTATAAAGGTGTTCAGAAATCACATTATGTGCAAAATCATATTATATGTGCAAGATGTTTTTATATATAAATATATATATATATATATATATATATATATATATATATATATATATATAGATATATAATATATATAATCAGCCTTTTCTCTATTTTTGAATACAGAATCAGAACGAGCCAAGTTTATTTTTACCAAGTATTTTTTCACACACACAAAAGAATATAATGCAGCGTTGCACATTTTCTAAATAAATAAATAATTAGAAGTATTATTGCACAAAAACTACAAAAATGCTAAAGAAATAATATTGTAATGCACACATTTTTATGTTAATGCCTGGAGGAACGAATAAAACGGAGGGGTGATTTGTTTTCTTGCCCTTTTTCTTCCACTCTGGATATATAGTTCTTATATATAAGAAGTTCTTATATATATATATATATATATATATATATATATATATATATATATATATAGATAATATACGTATATATATATTATATATTTTATTTATAGTCATTGCGCTCTGTGGAAAAATCATTTCCTTCTGGATTAATAAAGTTTTATCTCATCTTATCTTAGATCTTGAAACACGACAACATGAAGTCTGAAAACAAACGGCTGAAACACGCGGCGCTGATGGAACTGATCTGACGACCTTCTCCATCCTGGAGGTGAGCGGCGTGACCGAGACACTTGTCCTTTGCCGTGTCGTTGCTGGTGTTCTGCATGTAGGAGACGTTACGAGGTGATTTTCATTGAGGGATGTTTTTGTACGATGTAAGCCTCATTGAATCCTGTAAATCTTTTGCAAAACCTGCAATAAAACACACCTAAATTAGTGCAAGCGTATGTCTCATAAATAAGACGATAAAAACAACATTAATCACCAGGACATAAACAAAAGAAACATTTTTTTTTATGTAATAATAACTCTGTCTCTTTCTCACTAATTAGCCATGAGTTAGGTGATTAGATCATACAGATGTGTCTCCTGTGGTGCTTTCGATCAATGTCTTAGGAGGTTCGGAGACAGGAAATGAGAAAAATCCTAATGGGTCTGAAGATCATCATCATCATCTCCACTTGAATTGCAGATGCATTTTCAGATCCAGGGTGTTTTATTTGGAGTTGGAGAGTCGGGACAAGTTCATATTCACTCAGAGTAATCAGGACGAATCCTCTATAGACAGTTCTCTGGCTGCTTTATTCCTTTAGTCCGTTTGTTGCTGGAATTATTCTCGATGTGAAGGCTGGAAGAAGATCGAGGAGCGTTCAGTAGCGCATAACCGCATTCTGACAGAACACCAGAGGTGGCGCTGGTCAGCCACTTTTTTTTTTCATTTTGCTCCATTTCTAAATTGAACAAGAGGATGTGGAAGCTTAAGGCCAAGGTTGGAAATAACATTAGGGGGATTTCAGTGCTGATGAGATCGAGGGCTTAACGGGTTCTTGGTGGATGGAGGAACTTCTGTCTGGTGCAGATGAGATAGAAGAGAATGTTTGATGTGGAGAGGAAGAAGTATTTAACACGTGATCTCCTTTACATTAACAATTTTGCATCATCTCTCCGACTCTTCTGGAAAGAAACAAGAAGCCAATTTTTGATGTCCCATAGCTGAGAATCATCACCCCACAATGTCCTCCCACAATTCCACAGTGTTTACGGCCTTCGCTTATGTTTTCTTCACATGATCCAGAACTTTAATTTTATTTAAACACATCTCTGAAAAGCTCCGAGAAGCTGATGGAGTTGACTCACCATGTGGATGTTGTGTGTGGTGGATCAGTGTGTAGGAGCCTGATGTTCTCAGGGATGTTTCACACTGTGTGATGACTCGTGTAGGTGTTGTTGTAAGGAGGATGATGATGATGATGATTCATTTTGGCCGGCTTGGGAAGGCCAGCGTGATATGCCAGCGTCCTCGTGATGATACCAGGACAGAGACCCTGGTGACCAGTGGTGTGGTTTTTGGAGTTACATCACAGAATTATACCACGAGTTTTTGGTGTGTGTGTGTGTGTGTGTGTGTGTGTGTGTGTGTGTGTGTGTGTGTGTGTGAGCAGTGCTGCAGGAGGAAAAACTCTTCAGATCTTCTCAGGAATGAGTGATGATGGAATGATGTGTTGAAAAGTGACACACGCAAATTCCCTCCAGATTTTACAAACGTTTCCAAAATGCGTTCTCACGAGCGTGACGCAACTCCCGTGTGTTTAGTGAGAAACACAAAATAACTACTAAATGGTGAAAAAGATCGAATTCCCACTGCTTTGTATACAGAGAACAGCGTGCATCAGTGTAACATCACTGGAACAAATCAGGAAAATCGTAAATAAATGATTTAGGTCTTTTTAAAAATAACAATATTCTATGATATCATTATATTATTAGAAAGTCCTTTACGCTAAACGTGTGCATGAAATCTCCTTCAGGCAGGAATGAAGTGTGAATGAATGGATGAAGGATCTTTTTAGAGAAGTTTTTATTATTTATTTATTTATTTTTTATTTTTTTACAAATGCTGAGGATGTGTGGAGAATATTTGTTTTGTGGCGCGGCTGCAATTTCGCGACGCCGTTTCCAGGAGAGACTCGCGGGAGTCCTGTAGGTTACGCTCTTTCCTCTGGAGGGCGCCATCGATTCGTTTGTTTTGTGTGTGCGCGCGGGTGTGTGTGTGTGTGTGTGTGTGTGTGTGTGTGTGTGTGCAGAGAGAGAGAGAGAGAGAGAGAGAGAGAGTGAGTGAGTTTTGGAAGGGAGAATAAGCGGCTGGGAGAAAGAGGAGAGGAGGAAAAAAGAAAAGAAAAAGAAAACTCACTCGTTTGATCCTGTGGTTGTGACGTCATACGTGGCAGCTCTGGCTCGGGCGCGCGCACAAACTCAGCATCAGCATCCGCGGCGGCTGATGGGCGCAAAGGCGCGCGCGCGACCTCTCCAGAGCGGCATTACGCGGATACCGAGCGCGGGGAAGGAAACCGGAATAACGATGAATAACGCAGTGACTTTCTTGCTTGTTCTTGCTATGGGGATATGCGCGGAGAATCTTGAAGGGCCAACAGGTAATACACTCTCTTGCACACACACACACACACACACACACACACACACGCACACGCACACGCACGCTGGTATCTTGGCGCACACGGATAGCAGCCGCGCGCCGCCGCAGAGTTCGCGCTCCGGGCCGCAGGAGTCCGGTTCGGTTCGGTCCGGTTCGGTCCGCTTGATTAGAAGTTTGCACAAGTTTTTCGCAGCTGCGAATGTGAATCCGGTGCTTGTGCACACCTCAGGGGATGCAAGAAGTTTATAAAGAGCATTGCACACGGCTGAGAATGATGAGAGCACGGTGTGTGTGTGTGTGTGTGTGTGTGTGTGTGTGTGTGTGGGGGGTGGGGGTGTGTGTGTTGGGGGGGTTTTGTATTGGGGTGATGAGGTGGTCCTGATGCTGGCAAAGATGCATTTCTTCCTTTCCTTTCCTTATCGTTTTTTTTAAAGGATGCATTTCATTTCGTACCCGGACACAAAGCCGAGCAGATGTATCATAACTGACAAGTTCTTATGCAATTATGGTTTTTAATGGCATGCCTCCCTCTCTCCCCTCCCTCGCTCCCTCCCTCCCTCCCTCTCTCCCTCCCTCGCTCTTTCGTTCCCTCTCTCTCTCTTAGTCTGAAGGAGAGAATAAATGCTTCGAACTTGCCCAGACCCTGGAACATCTTTGCCAATACTAATGACTTGTATCCTACTTCCACATGCAAATATGAGGTCACTCTGATTCATGACTTTTAATCACTTCATCACTAATCACTGTAATCACTGTGAGACCCAGAACAAAGCTTTAATCACTGATGAGAGCCCCGACTAAATCAGCGCACACGCACCCACACACACACACACACACACACACACACACACATACACACACACACACCTACAGCGTTAGGCTAATTCAGGTACAACAGTTTAACAGGTCATATACAGAGACTTTTAAAAGACTGATTGTTTTGGTTCCTCAGAGTCGGACACAAACAACACGCAACACCATGACAGGAAAAGGGAGATGTAGGGAAGGAAAGAAGATTCTTGTGATCTCTATCGATATTGCCAGTAAGAACGAGAGTGCCAAACTCTACCGATTATTAATTGTTAATCGTTAATGCTGCTTAAACAACATGAAGAATTCCGGAGCGTCGTGTTTTGCAGAAACCACTGCGACATTGTGATCCTTGTGTGCGGCATTGTGAGCCAGGAACGTGGTTGTGCACTGATTAACAGGCAGACAAACGGTCGGGAAAATACACTGATCGCGTTTTTGAAACTTGATTCATTTTATTCTATTTATTTTGAATACCAAAGCACAATAACGCTGATCCATTCGCATCTGATAAAAGTAACAGTAACATCACATGGATTTCGTTTCCTTATATTTCTATCTCGAATACAGTCCAGAATAGTTCTCCTGAAGTGACACCTGTATGCAGGAAAGAAGCTGTTTTGTTTGCTAAGTATTTAATTGGCAGACGCATTACGGCTGATATTTCTCTCTGCGTGCTCGCGCTTTACTTTAATTGCTTCACTGAGTCACAAATATATTCCTGCACTTCAATCAAGTTCTTTAATGAATCTCCTCCGGTTCTGGTGGTTCTGTAATATCTCCAGTTCATGCGAAACGCAGCGGTGCTTTTCACAGACCTTTTTTCTCTTCTCTCTCTCTCTCTCTCTCTCTCTCTCTCTTTCTTCTGTGGGATTGAGGAAGACAGGATTAATCAGACTGATCAGCAGGCTTGGTGACATTCAGACTTCATCGAGCATCACCCGGAGCGAAACGGCGTTCCCTTTTTCCGAGCGTAATACACGCCTGTGGCAGGGGAGAGGGAACGTGGCGTGGATGCTTTCGCAATTACTTTCATCTCATTAGCAAGCAGGCGGAACCACTTGTGTGTGTGTGTGTGTGTGTGTGTGTGTGTGTGGTGTGTGTGTGTGTGTGTGTGTGTGTTTCATGTAGTTTATTTGACTCGTTATAGAGGTGTAGCAGAGAAATCTCTGGATGATGGATGAAAGTGATGAGAATTAGATCATTGTAGATAATCTCTCTCAGTGTAGTGTGTGTGTGTGTGTGTGTGTGTGTGTGTGTGTGTGTGTGTGTGTTGCTGGTGATTGGGATCACTGAAGGTCACAGTAGATGTTCCTAGATGATCAGACCAGTATGGAAGTGGAATAGACCTGTAAAGTAGTAACACACCAGTCACTAAAGTTCATCCTCCTGGATTTCCAGATGAAATGTACACGTGTGTGTGTGTGTGTGTGTGTGTGTGTGTGTGTGTGTGTGTGTGTGTGTGAGTGATGTAATTAATCTACAGAATCCTGTTTCAGCCGGGAGATTGTGTACAAGTCCAGTGTACAAGTCAGATGGGTTCGAGTGCAGGAGTCACATGGGTTCCAGTTCATAAGTCACATGGGTTCCAGTGCAGGAGTCAAATGGGTTCCAGTTCATAAGTCACATGGGTTCGAGTGCAGGAGTCACATGGGTTCCAGTGTACAAGTCAGATGGGTTCGTACAGTCAGATGGGTTCAGGAGTCACATGTCACATGGTTCCAGTGTACAGTTCAGTCAGGTTCATGCAGGAGTCACATGGGTTCCAGTGTACAAGTCAGATGGGTTCGAGTGCAGGAGTCACATGGGTTCCAGTTCATAAGTCACATGGGTTCCAGTGCAGGAGTCACATGGGTTCCAGTGTAGAGTTCCTCACCATGATCCTCACAGGAATGACGTAGATGAATGCGGAATGATCTCTTAGCGAGTTCAGGCTGTTATTTCGCCCCGACACACGCCGGATCGGGTTCAGGGGTTTTACAGCGAGGACACGACCGGGCGGCGCAGAGGGAGGCCTAAAGGTCATGTGATCAGCAAACCAGACACGACAGAATCGATGAGCGTGAAGTGGCGTCTGGTTAAAGTCTAATCAGGACAGACAGAGAAGAAAAGAATGGAATTATCAGACACAAAGCAGGAGGCAGATTTCACTTTCACATGTGTTTACTCGCGGTGTTTACTCGCTGTGTTTACTTGTTTATGTCTTATTTACAGTTCAGTTTGTTCTAGTTTGTGAACATACATTTGTAGGTCAGTTTTGGTGGGATTTAAACTCACAACCTGATGATGGAAAACGCCTGTGATGGGAATATGAACAGGGAACCGTCAGTGAACACCTGAGAAATGACTGTGATATAATGAATGGGTTTCTGGTGCTGAGGAGGAGGAACGGGTTCGAGTCTGGTTCCTCTCGAGGTTCCTTATTAACACCTCATGGACTTTTTCCTCCTCCTTATTAGAGATAAACTTCCAGGAACACATTCTCATAAAAACGTATATTCATCAGTGGAAAAAGCTCTCTGGAGCTGATGGTCTCACAAAGATCTGTCGTTATACTCGTACACGCCTCTGTTATAACCCTATGTTATAACCCCCTGTTAAAACCCCCTGTTAAAACCCTCTGTTATAACCCTCTGTTATAACCCTCTGTTAAAACCCTCTGTTATAACCCCCTGTTAAAACCCCCTGTTAAAACCCTCTGTTATAACCCTCTGTTATAACCCTCTGTTAAAACCCTCTGTTATAACCCCCTGTTATAACCCTCTGTTATAACCCTCTGTTATAACCCTCTGTTATAACCCTATGTTATAACCCTCTGTTATAACCCTCTGTTATAACCCTCTGTTATAACCCCCTGTTAAAACCCTCTGTTAAAACCCTCTGTTATAACCCTCCGTTATAACCCTCTGTTAAAACCCTCTGTTATGTTATAACCCCCTGTTAAAACCCTATGTTATAACCCTCTGTTATAACCCTCTGTTATAACCCCCTGTTAAAACCCCCTGTTATAACCCCCTTTTATTACCCTCTGTTATATCCCCCATGTAATATGGATTATTGACTGCATCTGTAAAAGGGCCGTGCTTGGTGCTTGTTATCGTGATGCCAGTTTTGGCACCAGCCGTGACAGATATACCGAGCCTGGGAAGGGCTTGTGGACACACACAACACACACACTTTTGACACACACACACACACACACACACACACACCACACACACACACACACACACACACAAACACACACACACACTAGTGAAAATATACCTGTAAATATCTGCGCTTCGGCTTCTTTGGCACGGATGTGAATTTAAAGCGAACTCGGGGATCGAGTGACGCATCTGGAAAAGTCCACCATCCTCCTCCTCCACCCAACACCCCCCTCCACCATCCCATCCACCTCCTCCACCCCTTCACACCCCCTCCGCCACCCAACCACCCCCTCCACCATCCCAGCCACCATCCCATCCTCCTCCTCCTCCACCCGGACACCCTCCACCCCACCCCCCACACCCCACCAGCCCTCCACCGCCGCCACCCCACCCCGCCACCCAACACCCCTCCACCCTCCACCATCCACCCCACCTCCTCCACCCCTCACCACCCCCTCCCCACCAAACACCCCTCCACTACCACCTCCACCATCCCATCCTCATTCCTCATCCACCTGACCCCCCCCTCCACATCCCATCCACCTCCTCCACCCCTCACACCCCCTCCGCCACCCAACACCCACCTTCCACCCCACCGTCCCCACATCCCACAATCCCTCCTCCTCCCGGACCCAAACCCCCCCCACACCATCCCATCAAACCCATCCGCCACCCCTTCACCATCCCCCTCCTCCACCCAACTACCCCCCTCCACCATCCATTCCACCATCCTCCTCCTTCTCCTCTCCACCCACACCCCCTTCCCCCCTCCACCATCCCATCCACCTCCTCCACCCCTTCACCACCCCCTCCGCCACCCAACACCCCCACCACAACCACCTCCACCACTCCACCCACCGCCTCCACCCCCCATTCCCACCCCCCCCCCTCCCCCCTCCACCCATCTCCCCCTCCACCTCCACCTCCACCCTCCTCCACCACCTCCTACCCCTTCCCCATACCCTCCACCACCTCCAACCTCCATCCTCCTCCTCCACCAACACCCCCCTCCACCATCCCATCCACCTCCTCCACCCCTTCACCACCCCTCCGCCACCCAACACCCCCTCCGCCGCCAACCCACCCCCCTCCACCCACCCCCTCCAACACCCCCGACACCCCAACACCCCCCCCACACCACCTCCACCATCCATCCCTCCTCGCCGCCACCCGGCACCCCCTCCCCATCCATCAACCTCTCCGACCCCTTCACCACCCCCTCCGCCACCCAACACCCCTCCTCCACACCCCCAAACCCCGTCCACCCCCATCCTCATCCCGTTCCACCATCCCATCCACCTCTCCACCACCCCCAACAGCAGCTCCATCAGACGGTCCACCACCCCCTTCACCCCCTCTCCACCATCTCCTACATCATCCCCTCCTCCTCCACCTCCCCCAACACCCCGTCCACCTCCTCCACCACCCGCAACATCCACTCCTCCAAACACACCTCCTCCTCTTCCTCCATTCACAAGTTCACCTTCATGCAGATGCTCTCCTTCCTGAGAGAAAAGCTCCTCGAGATTCTCCACATCTGGAGTTTCTCGTTAATATGGAAACCTACAGAGAAATCTGGTTATGTGTTTTTTTTCGTCCAGACAGTGGATAAGGTGACAGTGAGAAGGTGTAGTCAGGTGTAGTCTCGCATTCCTCCGCTGTCAGGTGTTTATTTGTCAACGTCGGTGTGTTTTACTGATAAGTCTGTAAGTCACACTTTGGCTGTTTTATCACTTTGAAGATAAATTCACTTCGTCCGAGGATGGAATTAGTGGAATTAGTGCATGTTTGTGGGAACATTAAAGGAAGGTGTGGCTGCATTAATAACACAGCGCATATTAAATATAAAAACACTGCCATGCAAATGTATATATATATAAAGGACGTGAGAGAAGTGTGGTGTTAACGATTAAAACAACACACATTACGAGCAATTAAAGGAAAATCGCTGTGATTGATCACTGATCCGAGTGAATGCGATGGCAGTAAATACATCTGACGCAGGTTTCCCGCAGGTTTCCCGCAGGTTTCCCGCAGGTTTCCCGCAGGTTTCCCGCAGGTTTCCCGGTGCACTTATAATGCTGTGAAAACGCAGCCGGAAAAAGTCGAGGGAATGCAAAAGTTTGTGGACACCTGAGTGTAAGATTTATATAAATGTATTATAATGTTTCATAAAGATGTTTATAGATATGGCCTTTATTGATCAGCAACGTCCTCGCAAAGACACACAGCGGGAAACACCGGCTTACTGTTTATTTGTCTAAATCTACATGTGCAAATAAAAATACACACGCAATGCGAAATTAATACCGATGAAACATCATTTCCATTCTGACACTTAAATGCTTTTTATGCAAACATAATATTCATTATTATTTATATATATATATATATATAATATATATATATATATATATATATAATATATATATTTTATGGCTCATGTGTTTTAATAATAACAGAAATATAATCATAAAACATAAAATATTGATTGGATACACAAGTAAAAAATACATTTTGAACATGTTTCTGTGTAGCTAAATATAGCTATCTAAAAGCATGTATTTATACCCAAATCCTGTCAATTATTAATTTTAGGCTAAAATCTTTATTTATTCACATTATTCATGACGCTGTAGGGCAGAGGCGTTTGATCTGTGGATTGTGGCCTCCTAGTGGAGAAAGGAAAAAGAGAATTGCCGGAGCATCTGAATAGATCTGAATATTCTTTTTGAAACAAAATAAACTTTATAGACAAAAATCAGGAAAAATTCTTATTTGTCATTCTTTCTTTAAAAACCATCTCACAATTAAATGTAAAACTTTATATTTTATATTTAATACATTAATATTTAATACAAAAGAATACTTGGAAAGATTTGTGTGCATGTGAGATGGGAAAAAAATTTGGCATGTACATAATGTGCACAATGTGCCCCCTATAGTCCCAATAGTAGGAACTACAGACGATATTTTTTAAGTTCCGCTACTAATAAAATGAAGAATTGTATCATTTTTTTAAAGCAGGGTATCGCGATACCATTCTAGTACCGGTATATCGTGCAACACTACTTACACCACTTCATGTTCTTCATCTCCATATCAAAGCGGAAACATCTCCTCCCATATATATATATATATATATATATATATATATATATATATATATATATATATATATATATATAAAATAAAAATTTCACAGATGTGATTATATTCAAAATAATAAATGGATACTTTTATCTCGTGCACTCTTTCAAATGGATGCATCATATCGTTAACTTTTATGCGGATGCATAAAATATAAATAAAGTCGGTTCCTTGTGCTGCCGTTTGAGCCGAATGAGGTTAAGGTGAAAGTGAACGTTCCTGATGCTCACGATGAGGAACTGAAACACAAACAAGTAAGAAAAATGAGTTGTTTTTGATTTTATTTTGTACTAAAATTCTTTTTTTTTTGGTCATTTTGGACGTTGTTTGTCTTTGATGGTTCCTTATTTGTAATAGTGCATATAAGAAGATGGTTTATGGATGACTTACGGAGGAGCCGAGGTGCTGGACCTCCGAGTGCGTACACGGTTTGTGTATATATTTATTTGGTGCCACTGAGGTTGGAGATGCAGAATGGTTTGCTCGGTTTGAAGCTCTTTCGAAGCCTGTTTATTCAATATGTTAATTAAATGTCATTAAAAGCTAATTGCACAAATGACCTTCATGCCAAAGGGTCAACATCTGCATGCTTCTTTATCTGTAATGTACTGAGAACATTTCGTCCTTTCTGTTTGTTACATATTTCTTTATTCCTCCTACCTTTTTTTTGTGCTCATTAGAGCCCACAAAGGGGAGAGGGGTGACATTTCCAGGTGGGCCTGCAACGCAACATCTGTCACAACATCTGCTCTTTCCTCCTATTTACATGAGCGTTACACGGTGGCCGTGATGGTGAACCCGTGACCTGGCGCTCGGCACAAACCGATACGTTTCTTATTAATAAGAGAAATAAAATTGCGTTACGTTTAAATGATCCATAAACACACAGAATAAACCCGAGGATTGAGGCGTACAGAAATGGAGGTGAAATGCCGAGACCTGTTGCATTGATGTTATTTGGGATATTTCAGGCGTATGATGATATCCGAATTCTTTTGTTTCCCCGCCACAAAGAAAGACATAAAAAAACCCTTTGCTTTACATGAGCTCGTGACCCGTCTCTCTTTCTGCACTACTTGTTGTTTGGTCTCTTCCCGTATCAGACAGATGGTGTTATGACTGGTGTCTGCGAAGGACGCCGCCATGCCGTAACCCTGAGCGGCGTCTCCAACGTGAAATTAGAACAGCGTGAGAAGTCTTTCTCGCACTTTCCTTCCTTCCTGCCCCGAGTCTCGGCTTGGTCTCAAAAACAACAAAAAAAGCTAGAAAAAATGTTGTGCTCCATGTTGAGAATGTTGACCTTTTCCTGCATGAGCTTTTGGAATTGCGTTGGTGAAGCCGAGTCTGTAGGAGAAATGTAAAGCTTGGAACGCTGTGTGATATTTCCCCTTAATTAAACACGGATTTTTACTGCAGAGAAGTTTTTATTTAAATATATCACGAGTGTGATGATGCTTTTCCTCTGGAAAGGATTCGTGATGCTTTTTTTTACATTTAAAGCTATTATCCAGAGTGACTTACAACTGAGAAATTGAGGGTTAAGGGCCTTGCTCAAGGGCCCACTGATGGCAGCTTGGTGGTTGTGGGGTTTGAACCCATGATCTTCCGGTCCAGAGTCCAACACCTTAACCACTGGGCTACACACCTCCCTCCCTTTTTGGTGCATTCTGTAACACATTTGATTAATATCATTTACAGTATTTAGCAGACGCTCTTATCCAGGCGACGTACCAGAATATCCTTTATTGGTCACATGTACATTACAGCACAGCGAAATTCTTTTCTTCGCATATCCCAGCTTGATGTTGATATTTGGGGTCAGAGCGCAGGATCAGCCATGATACGGCGCCCCCTGGAGCACAGAGGGTTAAGGGTCTTGCTCAAGGACCCAAGGGCGGCAGCTTGGCCATACCGGGGCTCGAACGTGGATCTTCCCATCAGCAGCCCAGTGCCTTAGACCCACTCAGCTACCCCCTCCCTTTAGGTCTCCAAGGATAAATTCATTCATGAAGGGTAAATACAAACTTAAGTACACAGTAAACATAGACAGTTTTTAAAAAAAAAATGGATTCCTGGACAGTGAGGAGGAAGAAGTGTTATTATGGGATGTTGTTGGAAGAGATCGGGGTCTTCAGTCGTGGTTTTGAAGATGCAGTTGTTTGTTGTCGGGACGTCCAGGGGAAGTTCATTCCACCACCTCGGTACCAGAACAGAGAAGAAGAGCCTTGAGCTGATCTTTAGCTCTTCACCTGAGAGAAGGTGGAAGCAGGCGAGCAGTGCGAGACGCTCTCAGGCGGCGATGGTGCGCTACGGGAGGTGATGAGGAGATTTCTGAGGGATGAAGATCCATGTTTGGTTGTTTATAGACGAGCGTCAGTGTTTGGAATGTGATGCGTGAGAGCAGATACAGGAAGTCAGTGGAGCGAGAGCAGCAGTGTCGGTGGTGTAGGAGAACTTGGGCAGGTTGGAGTGGGTGGAGGCAGGTGGAGCAGGTGGAGCAGGTGCAGCAGTGGGGGGGGGGGAGGTGTGAGAGGATTTAGGCAGGTTGAACACATGTGCAGTTGATGAATAGCGTTGTGAGGTTGTGAAGCTGCAGCAGAGAGTTACAGTAGTCCAGTAGTCTTTAGATGACGAGATACTGATCCAGGACCTGAGCACATTCTGTTATATATACATGTGCTGCTCTGGGACGTGAATCAATCGGGATTTCTGTGTAACGGAGAAGAAGAAGAAGATGAAGATGAGGAGGAGGAAGTGGAGGAAGAAAGTAAGGGAAAGTGCATGCACTAGTAAAGCCCCCCCCTCCTCCTCCTCCTCCCTCATTGGTATTTGTACATTGTGTAGGTAAACAAAAATAAAGCTTTCACGCATCAAAGGTTGCTTTCCCTCGGCACGTCGGCTTGCAGGCAGAGGATTACGCAAAATACAGAAAGGCGACAGAAAAGGAGAGAAAATGAGATAATGAAAGGAAAGATAAATGATAGAACAAAAAAAAGAGAGAGACGAGATCACGCTGAGGGTTCGGAGCATTCGCACGCCTCGGTCCCGCCCTCTGCTTATTGTCTTTTTCTCCTCCTCATGAGGCTCGTTATTCCATCGCTCTTCTTCCTGGAAATTGGGTTACGTATTGTGTTAAAAATGTAGACGATGCAGCGTGTGTGTGTATGTGTGTGTGTGTGTGTGTGTGTGTGTTTTTCCCCCTATTGTCTTCCTCTTTTCCCTCTCCGTCTCTCCACCAATCGTCTAGTTTTTAATACGTTCTCCGGATGCGGCACTGAGATGTAGATCTTCCTCGCTGTACATTTATTTTCTCTCCGGGTGAATCGGAATTTTCCTTCCCGGGAAAACCACCGTCTTCCAGCGTGACAACGTTCCTGTGCACAAACCCCAGGAAAGACTCGTGTCCTGGTGTGGAAGAATTGAAGTGTCATGTCTTCATCAGAATTATTCCCAAATTATTCCCAAATCCCTAAAATCTACTGGAAAACCTTCCTAGAAAAATGGAGCTTATTATCACATTAACGGAGGAATAAAGTTTAACGTTTCATTCATTCATTCAT